>CM039629.1:13058875-13298875 GCA_022457165.1 Juglans mandshurica
GTTTGAGATTTTGGCATGAAATCCTTAATGGGTCATGTTCGGCTTGACCCATTAAGTATAATATACATGTTTTAACACAACACGAACACGACCTGTTAACATGATTTGACACCTCTAGCCCTACCAGAGCTGGACGGCGGCGCGAGTTGGAGAGGAGATGTGGGGCGGTGTTTTGGATCTGGAGAGAGAGAGAGAGAGAGAGGGGAGAGAGAAAAGAGAGAGGGTTTGAGTTGAGAGAGAGAACAAGGGAATAAAACAAAGGATTTGTGTGTGTGGTATGAAATTTTCCAAGGGATAACGTTTATCTAGATAGACTGACACAAACTCAAACCATCACTTTCCCAACACTCAACGCACTGACACAAATAAATGCATCAACCAATTCCCTTTCCAGATTCAAACAAAAAAGACCATTTTGTCCTTATAATACACTGATGAAATACACAATAGGCACTTAAGAAAAGGATGAAAGCGAAATAATGAAAAAAAAATCAAAGAAGAAAAAACGGATGAACAAAAATTACTGTTTATCAATGTTGATAAGCGATAAACGTGTATATATATATATAAAAGAAATATGGAGTTATTGTTTATACATTATACACTATAAACACAGGAGTACTGCTATGCAGCAGCCCTACACTGCACTCCTATCAATTTTTCTTTTCTTTGGTCATTTTCCCATTTCTTGAGAATTCCATTTCTCCATCCATGTCTCTCTCTCCTGGAAAGCTCTCCACTAATCTCTCTCTCTCTCTCCCCTCAAGATTTAGGTCGGTGAAGTTTTTTTCCATAAAGAGAGAGGAGCACGGCCATAAGAAAGTTGGGGGCTGCGAATCGTGATGTGACGCCCAAACTAGATTCGCCAAGTCATAGTGTATAGTGTAGAAAAATTAGACCAATTTCTCATTAACACAAACAGTGAACAACAATTATGTCTTGTAGTTTTTTTTTCTTTTAGTATTCCCTTGAGTTTAGCATTACAACTTTGGATTGAAGTTCATTAGTACCCAATTTCAAAAGAAAAATTCTATTGATTAGTTTACGTTGATAACATATTTAATAAGAGAAATGATATTTACAGTGATATATAAGTCCTATGCACTTTAAAAAAAAGTAAGTAAATTTGATACTTATATGAAAAAAATTAGTTTTTAATAACAGATTCTATTTAAAAAAAAAAGGAAATAGAATGACTGATATAAAAAATAAGAGAAATTATATTTGTAATTATAGAATACATAAGTGCTGCGTATTCTTTTAAAAAAATATAAATAAAGATAAAATTTATATTAAAAAACTAAAGATACATGTTTCACAATCCACAATTATATTAGCGTTACTAAAAGAAATAGAAAAATTTTATTTAATGTTCACATATCATATACTATATATAATTTTTTATTTTTTAATAATTATGTAGGTGGGAATAGTGAATAAAAAAATTTAATTAATTTAGTAAAATTAAAAATAAAATATAAAAAATAAATAAAAAATATGTATAATATATGGAGTAATGATACTCACATAATATATTTTACAACACATATTTTAAAGTGATAATATTTTTATCAAGTGATATTATAAAATATAATTGTATAATGTATTGTGAAAAGTAAGATATGTTTATTAATTTTTTTAATATTTGATACGTAGAAGAAGGACAAGAAAGTAATAATGAATTGTCAATGCTTAGGTTGATTCATAACTACTAGACCATGATTGATGGGACATCCACAAAAAAAGTAGGTGTATGGCTTAATAACTACTTGACACCGATTTTGGATAGAAAAAACTTTCTTCAATAGTCCGTGCAACATAAATAAAATATCAGAGGACCACCTACATAATGACTTGACAAATAACTCGACGATTTTGGGTTTTTGTCCATTGTACAAAGTAACGCAGTCCTTTTCCTCCATCTTGATTTTCGTCCTTCTTCCTCCTTTCTTGATTTCAATCCGGTGGTCTTCTCGATTTTCATTTCGTTCTGTTGATATTGTCGCCATTTCATTTCATTCCATTGGTGACCAGAGAAGCATTTCCCTTTTAATTTTATATTTTTAATTTTGTATGATTTTTTAAAAAATCATACCTACTTTCGGTATGTATTCTCTCGGTAAAAACTAGATTTTCCTGATGAATTGGGGACTGCTTCACAAGATATTTTGAATTTCACCTTTTATTCGAACGACTTGCCTTCTGACGGTCGTCTATTGATCATAAGTTGGGTTTACAGTTTAGACGCATTAAAAAGTGGATTTCTTGCCACTCTCCGGCATGTTTTTCAAAAAGAAATCCAACTGCTTGACGAATATTTCCATTGTTGGGGCCAGCAAGCAAACTCCCACGGCTATCTCTTCCTCTCCCTTGTTGTTCTTACAAGGAACATAGAAGCTCCCTGTTCTAGGAATACTAGGGGTGTGCATCCGGATCTGGATATCCGACCATAACCGGACCCGAATCATGATTTTAAAATTTGGACGGTTATCCGCTCAGATTAATCCGGAAAGAATTCGGGTAGATAACTGGATTCAATCCAGATATCCAGATTTTTCACTATAAACCCAAATTTTTCACTATATTCCAGATTTTTCACTATATGCCATAATCCGGATTGTTCACTACAAACCCAGATTTTTCACTATAATCTGGGTTGTTAATAATTTTTTTTTTTTTAAAGAAGACTAAACTTAAACAAATATTTTTATAGCACTTGTTTTTTTTAAAAAATTCTGATATGCTTAAATTGCCCAAATTTTTTTAAAAAATAATTTAAACACTTTTTAAAATATTTTTATAGAAATAAATAAATTAAAGAACAAAATAAATAAATAATATTGTTCTTACATCATAATGCAAAACATAAATTTACAAAGAACAAAAGAAATAATAATACATCACAACTAATTAAACTAAAACATAAATTTACAAATTACAAAAGAAATAATAATACATCACAACTAATTAACTAAAACATAAATTTACAAAGAACAAAAGAAATATTAATACATCACAACTAATTAAACTAAAACATAAATTTACAAAGAACAAAAGAAATATTAATACATCACAACACTAAAACATAAATTTACAAAGAACAAAATGCATTAGTCTTCACATGTTGAATCTGGGATTGGGGGGAGATTTTCTACTGGACTGTCTCTCCATAAGCTGCCAACAACATCAATTACAACAAAAAAATGAAAACTATAATGATCAGAAACAATAAGTAAAAAAGAAAAAGAGAATAAAACTTGAAACAAAACCTCACAAATACACTATAATAATTACTGTCTTACAACTTTAGTTCTTGGGTCTATATCACCAAGAAAAAGTCTCATCTTTCTTTTAGGAGTACTCTTAGATTCATGTTCCATGATTGGCTCATACTACAAATATTAAATGCACAAAGCAGTTTCATATATGTGAAAAAGTAAAAAAGAACAAGAGAATAAAACTTGAAACAAAATCTCACAAAGACACTACAATAATTATTGTCTTATAGCTTTAGTTCTTGGGTCTATATCACCAAGAAAAAGTCTCCTCTTTCTCCTAGTACACTCTCAGATTCATGTTCCATGACTGGCTTATACTACAAATATTAAATGCACAAAGTAGTTTCATATATGTGAAAATTCTTAAGCACAATATCAATTCCAATGAATTATTACAAAAATAAAGGGAACCTTAAGAAGAGGGTTAAGTTGAAGTTGAAGTTGCTTAAGTTGCTGAAGTTGAAGGAAGAGGGTTACCTTAAGCAGAAAAAAATGTAGAGGTTAAGTTAAATGGATAAATTAATAATAAAAAATCAAACATAACAAATAAAAGTGTTTACCTTCGATGTTAACGCATTCTACATGCTTCTCCACCTCTCAAGAATTAAGTGGTTCACAAGTCAACCAATTTTGAGTGCAAATTAGTGCTTGGACAGTCTCCAGCGCTAATGAGCTTCGGTATGGGTCTATTACACGTCCACAGGTGCTGAATGCGGACTTGGATGTGATGGTGGAAACAGGGATGCCCAATACATCATGTGCGATCTCTGCAAGGATGGGATATCTAAATGAGTTCTTCTTCCACCAATCCAAAATATCAAACTTGGGTACTTTTGGTTCAATCACATCCGACAAACACCTATCTATGTCTGAGCTAAGTACTGAACTGTTTTACTTCTCAAGATATTGCTCTATAGCTGTATCAAAATCTTCACAATTCAGGTCAGCACCAATAATACTTGAGGAACTTCTATGGGCCATATTTGATCTTCCACTACCTAGCCCATGAAACTTGTGGTATTGCTCAATCAAATGATTCATGAGCAATCTTATGTTGACCTCAATTCTACCTCCGCATTCATCCTCTTTGCACATTTTTAACCAATATGACAAGGCTGTAATCTTATATCGAGGGTTAAGGACAAAAGCTACATAAACAATCATGTTCATCCTATCCGTTTTCTCCAAATATTTATCAAACTTAAGTTTTATAGTAGAAGCCATCCTCATCAACATATCAATCCTCACTCTGACCCATGTGGTTCAAAGTGTTTTCAATTATACAAATTTATTGAAATAACATATTAGAAGTCACATAGAATGAGCCAGAGATTTTCAAAGTGGCATCATAAAAAACTTATAGAAGCTTAATAAAAATATGAGTCATTTGCCAATCTTCAAATGGAGGCGCCAAAAGCTATGACTTCTTTACTCCCATTAGTACAAAAGTTCTTTCGTATTTTTCAACAATACTAAGCATTAGCTATGTTGAGTTCCATCTAGTAGGAATGTCTAGACACACCATTTTTTCACACACAATATTCAGCTTATTTGCACATGTTTTAAACATATCAAGCCTTGCCCGTGAGGACCACACAAATCTTATTGCTTCTCTAATCTTATTTACAGCATCATGAATCATTTTTAAACCATAACATACAATGATGTTTAAAATATGTGCAGTACATCACACATCTATGAACTCGCATCCCAAAATTGTGAACTCATTATCTTTTATGTTCCTCCTCACATGATCAATTGCAACATCATTAGAGGAGGCGTTATCCATGGTGATCGTACAAAGGCGGTTAATCTCCCAATCCGCCAAGCAAGACTCTAACATCTAAGTAATGGTCTCAACCCTATGATTAGGAATCTTGAAAAACATTATAATTTTCTTGTGTAATACCTAACTTTAATCAATATAATGACATGTAACACAAATATAATTCTTGTTTTGCATCGATGTCCATATATATCAGTGGTCAAATAAACTCTTTGACTGCTCAACAATGCCTTCAATCTCTGCTTCTCCTCCTTGTATAAACCAATACACTCTTTTTGGAAGGTAGTTCGGGATGGCAAGGTGTGTCTACGCTCTAAAAAATCAAAAGTCTAACAAATGTCGGATGCTCTATAACCTTGAATGGCAATTCACACTGGATAAACAAATTGGAAATCACCGCCTTTAATTTTTCACAATCATTTTGTCCTAACACTTGAGGACTAGATCCTTTACCATCCATCCTAACTCTAGTGTGTGATGGTGATTTATCCTTCCCAAGATTTTTATTCTCTCTAATGGGAGAGTTCAGACAAGCATATCTTAGGTGGTGTGATATTGATGAAGTACCATTTTTATAATGACAACAATAATTGCATAGAGCTTTAGGTGCAATGGGATCAACATGTTCAACCCTTGTAAAATGATCCCATACATGAGATTGGTTCGTAGCCTTCTTGGCTCTTTTTGATTTTGGGGGGAGAGATGGTGTGGGGTTTTGGATATTCATAGAGGAAGGCACTAAAGGACTAGTGTTTTCCTCCATGTCCAATGAAATAGGCGCTAATCCACCAACACTACCACAAAAACTACATTTCATCTGTTTTAAACATAAGAAAAAAAACATATATATAATAAAATTCAAACCAACAGCTAACATGATAGCCAAAAAATTATTGTGCATGGAAGATATTCTGCTTGCAACACAAAAATAAAAAATAAAAAAACAAAAAGGTAACTTAAACTTTGGGTTAGGGTGTGAAGCTCCAAAACTGATAATCTGGATCTCACCTTCAAAATAAAAGAATAGAGTCGAAAAAGAGTGATAAAATGGCTTTAATGGTTGCAAGCACCATGCCATTCCATAGCTATGTGATTGAAATCAAATATGGTGTAGATAGGTCAAATTATGGCCATAAGTTGGTGTAGATATTTATTAATTAACGTTTGAATCAAAAGGAATAGCAACAATGTTTACTCATTTCAGTGTATTCATCAGCTTTACTTTCAACACCCAAACATAAAAGTAGTTTTTTAGGGCCCCAATTTTCTAAACAAATGTTTCTAAAACATAAAAGGAGATTGTCAACATGGTTAATTCCATCAATTAGGTCATGTAAGTTCCTAATTTGTACGTAAATTTTATCAATAAACCACCTTGGTCTTGTAAAGAAAAAATTGAAAATTAGTAAATATTTGTTAATGGTTTTTCATACTCTCTTATACATTGTGCTAAGACATCCACTTTAGAAGCTGGCATGCAACTGAGTCACTGATTGACTAGACATAAGGGCATACACACATGACTTACACCCAAGCAGACCCCATTTTTCGATCGAGTTTTGTCGTGTTCGTTTGACCCCATCAACACCTTCACAAACAAATATTGATGCATTTTATTTTTAAACCAACCCTCCACCACAATCCTCAACCAGGTAAGGGCACTACAAGTACAAGGAGTTCCTTTTGACAAACATGAAAAAATAATAAAGTGGGCTGGTGTGCTATCGCAGGCAACCAAAAATAAAACCTATACTCTTAAAAATACTTGTAGTAGAGCAAGTAAGAATCGTTCTCATGGAGAATATTTGGCCTAGTTTTATGCTATGTGAACAAGGATTGGGGGGGGGGGGGTTTGAGTATAACAAAACAATTTTAAGAAGAACAACTAAGAAACAGTTCAAATTCAAGTATCGAAATCAATCAAAAGAACAAACCTTGGTCTAAGTCAACATTCACCATCAGAATTTTACAACCGATTGTTTTTATTGTTGGAATTCACTGTTGGAATTATTCACTGTTGGAATTACTTTCCTATCTCTCCTTAGTCGTAGTTAATTAGAAAACAAGCGATCTAATTGACCTTAACCACTAAACAACCCAAGACAAGCGCTAAAGGTTTAATGTAGTAGCAACCTTACGAATTAGAGAGATCGATGAAGCTAAACAACATAAGTACAAGCGGTTGTGTGATACCCCATATGATATGGATAAGGGTAGGTGGTGTATGAGATCCCACATTGCTTGGGAAAGAGAAATTCTTACTCTTTATAAGGTTCCAATGGGGCTCTAATTGTATCATTGACTAGTCCTTTTGGAGTATAGGCCATGTGGTTTGGGCCTTCCATTGGGGCATTACAAATGGTATCAGAGCGTATCCCAACCAGAAATGTGGGAATTGAGCCTTGCCACCTACAATGGACAGGCCCGATGAGGACGTCGGGAATTTAAGGGGGGTAGATTATGATACCCCATATGATATGGATAAGGGTAGGTGGTGTATGGGATCCCACATTGTTTGGGAAGGAGAAATTCTTACTCTTTATAAGGTTCCAATAGGGCTCTAATTGTATCATTGACTAGTCCTTTTGGAGTATAGGCCATGTGGTTTGGGCCTTCCATTGGGGCGTTACAGGTTGCATTTAATTTCGTCGAGCGTTCTTCCTAAGATCTAATAATTTCTGATGCAGTAAATCATCAAATCTTAGTTGCTTCACAAATTAGAGGGATCAAGCAATTACGGATTTAATGTCTAATCTAGCAATAGATTGCAACGAATAATAAACTAGTAGGCCTCCTATTAATTAAACGAGACAATCATGAAAATAGGCATAGAAAAACATTTGATACTCAAAGCATAAATTCAACACTAAAAACAAATCAGATCTCACAGTTTTATTGATTACGAGGTTTCTGTTTCCTTCGACCAATTATGAAAGTTTAGCCACACAAAACCATCATGAAAACTGGAAGGAAAAGTTAGAGAAGAGGGGAGAGAGATGCCCTAGTTTGATGATTTTCAACTTTTACACGTCCATGCCCCCTTATTAGAATCCTCCCAAATCTCCTAAAATATTCTAAACATTATCCTCAAATAACCATATCCAAATCTGACTTAAGTAAGGGAAATATTAAAAATAAAATAGATTCCTAATATAATTAGGAAAGTGGTGTTTTCCAGCTGTAACTTTCGTGCACCAGATCTCCAAAACGTCTGCAATTAAATCGCACATTTCAATTGCATGATAAGGCCGAACGTTCTGAAACGTCAGCAGTGCAGGTGCGTCATGTCCAAGACCGATTTTGACCTTTATGAAACTAGTATCTTTCAAAACTCAAAACATAAAACTTGTAGATCTTTGTCTTGGCGTTCCATGGCATCTTGAATCATCTCAATCGGAGCTCTTATGATAGAGTTATGTCTATATTACGAAGCAATATCGAAACTATCCAGAACCGCCCAATTAACTTCGTTTTGCATTAAACGACTCCATTTTCTTCCTAAATAAAAATATAAGAATAATGAGTACATTTAGGCACCAAATAAGTATAAAAAGACTAAACATTAAGGGAGAAAAATATGACACTTTGCATTCTCATCAAATTCCCCCACACTTACCTTTTGCTCGTCCTCGGGAAAAACTCAAATTCACTTTCCCAAAAACACCAAGGTTGCTACGCCATCAATAAAGAACAACCAAACTCTTCAAAACTCATAACATATTATAAACATTCTTAATCAACTTAAAATTACTTAGTAAGCATTTTCACTCGAAGATGGAGTAAACTAAATACGTAGACCCTCACAGAAATAAACACTCGACTCTCATGTGTTTGAAGGGTATGTGTTTTGCTCAAATTCATTCTAATGGAAATGATCTACCATAGGCTTGCATATCTTCTCATTCTCCACCACTGAGATCACATGCATAACATGAATCATAAGGACTTTTCAAGGGTTGTAACGGGGTTTGGGATCAAGGTGAGAAATATTTGGGAGTGTAGCTCAAAAGCCATCGAACTAGTGGAGCAAAAATGAATCAACTCAAGCTCGAATATATAAGACATGTAAAACCAATCACTCCATTCTGCAGCTTCTTCAATTTGGCTTTAAAGCATTTAAACCATGTAAAACTCCTGCATTGAAAAAGAGATCGTTCAAAAGGATAAGGAACGATCCTTCATAACAACTTCCACCTTGTATATATCACGTATAAACATACCCCTTTATTGAAATTTTAGGAGGAATTATGAACATGGATAGTTTGTAATATCAAAAGCAATTTCCTCCATCACTTCCTTTCTTTTTTTTTTTTTCTCCAAAATTACATCAACAATGGAACTCACGAATTGAGAATGAGAACATGCTCCATTTCACCAATCATAGCCATATCACAAATCCAGACAACCCCACACTTATTTCTTGCACACTCATACATATCATAATGATGAACAATGCTCCACAGTTTTAGATTGTTTCCCTTTATATATATGTATACTCATGTTTTTTCTTTTTGCAGAATATGGCTCATCCTTTGACAACTAGCAAACGAAAGAGGGAAGGAACCCAAGACACTTCTCGGATAGGTTGTAGAACTGTTATGGCCAAACGCGAAGCTTATATCAATGAGTTCAATGAGCTGACATGGGAGGAGAAGATTCTGAGCTTCGTCTTTATTTCCACAAGTTGACCAACATCTGCGCACTAAGGGGGAGGATATACCCCTCCATGATCCGCCAGTTTTACATGGAGATGTCGTCCACGCCTTAGGATGCATCATCTTACACCGTAACTGTATGCAATGTTTAGTTTGAGGTTTAGAGGATGTCATCGCCTATAGTGGATGCTCAGGCTAAGGACGCACCAGATGTAAGCACATATGTTTCATCTATTGGCCTAGTCGAGTCTATGGCCAGAGATGTAGAGCAGGCCACCTTCAGTCGGACTCGCACACAGTTCCTCATACGAGTGGCATGGGGAGAGCCCATCGACTTGCCGCTGTAGATATTTGAGAGGGTTTGTTACGAGGCAAGCATCATCTCTACTTAAAACATACCATATGGGGTGATCATTACTCAGCTATTAATGGATCGGAGAGTGCCACACCAAGCGGAGGAGTGGTTGACAGAGCAGATGAATCTCTTAGACATGACTTCACATTGTCAGAGCATTGGACAAGGAAGGGGGCGTGCTTGGGGCAAGTCTGGGCCTACAACAGATCTTGTTCCTTCGATCTAGTCTGGGGCCGATATTACTCCCCATAGTGGGAGTACTAGCTAGCAGCCGATGGTTACATGTGCAGGAAATGTGCACTCTACTTGGATCGATGCACGCCCTGTTTGGATTGATGCGATGGTCTCAGATATTGCTACGCACATTGACTGGCATATCGCATCAATACAATAGAGTGTCACTGTGGTTGGCCATCGTTTAGATATCCTAAATGAAAATGTCAACACATTGACTGAGGAATATCAAACATTTGTAAACAACTCGTTCTCAGCTTTGCTGCACTTTTATCATTTTATTTTTATATTTTATTTCAATATATTTCTTTTTCTATACTTTATGTAATGAACAATATCATTTAATATATCTAGTATTTTTGTATTTCAATTCTCAATCATTTTTAATTTGAAATTCTGTTTTTAATTTTAAAACTATTCACGTTCGAATGTTAATGACTATCATTCAAACATAAACTAAATCGTTCGAACGAATAACTTTCACGTTCGCACGTAAGTAGGCTTAATGTTTGAACGTACATGAACCGTTCAAACGTAACATTTTATATGTTTGCATGTACTCATTCCAAAACAACATTGTCTAAGTTACGTTTGAACGAAACATTATTATAGTTTATAACCATTTGTTGATCACCTTTAGTGATGGTTTCCGGAAACTGTCACAAAAAAAGATTTTTGGTGATGGTTTCAAGACTGTTACAAATTCAAAACTATCACAAAAACTCAATTGTGTTGTAGTGCCTATATTAATTTTTCATCCTTATATTTATTAAGTTCTTTTTTTTATTTTGTTATTTTGTGAATAGAAAGAATTTGGAGATGAATGAGTATTTTGTGTTAATTGTTTTATTGTTCACCACAATTGTCAGGCCTTATGACTAAATGGTATTTATATTCTTCGTAGACGAGATTTGCTGAGGCAAAAAATAGGACAATAGAGATCAAATACACGAATTACATGCTTATTAAAGTTATTTAAATTCATACCATATTTTTATTCAAACTAGTCAATAAATTCATATTTTAAACTTGTTATTAATGATTTTATAAAATACTTGAATTATATTAAATATATTAATAATTTCTAATACTATTGAAATAAGTGATTCAAATTTTTCATGGATCACCCTATTTAATTTGTTAAATTGTCCAATTCTTGATTCTGAATTTGATTTGATTTTTCAAAGCCTTACTTAATCCCATGATCCCATCCATATGGAGAGGCCCGTTATTGTGAACTCTAAACGCTGCACTATAGTATTTAATTACATTAAATCCCTTCTTGAATATAACAATCCAATTAATTTGCGACAAGATTTCAATTCTAAATTCAAAGGAGGTCTGAAATTGAAATGATGGCCCACCTCGGCCTTCATGCTTATCTTTTGATCATGCAAATCTATTTATATAATTAACCTAAAATATATAGAAGACAAGAAGACAACTGCATCTGTGAATGATAGCTGTCTCGTCCCAGGCATTTTCCCGTCAGCTTTCTTATTTCATGCATATAAAAGTATAGGCCGGTTAGGTAATATAATCTTGTAATATATATGTATATATAAAATATAAATTAAATAATAAAATTTAATTTTTTCTTAGACTTTTGTGATAACTAGTAATTTTGTATGGTATTAACTAGAGTAGATGTTTTGAGTTTGAATCTGATTTTACAATTTATTCTATTTAATTAAATAAATTAATTATTATATAATTTTTTACGGTAAGTTATAATTTTTTAATATTATATATATATATACATATATATATATATATTATATATATATGGGGAAAGTTCTTACTATGATCACGAGATTACACCTAACCTAAATGAAGCTTCTCTCCTCCTTATCACGTGATAAAACATGCATGCAGAAAAACGTGCTAAATAATTTCATCCAAATAATCACGTAATTTGCCCATACCCTCTTCTATATATAGTGGGAAACAAAGTCATCTATTCATTCATCTTCCATAATTAGTTTTTATCAGATTTATTAGTGCTGTGTAGGAAAAATATGGCTGTAAAAGATGGAGACTGAAATAGAAATAAAGGCAGCCGCTGATAAGTACTACAGCATCTTCAAGACAACTGCCCACCACGACGACCACGTTCCCACTGCCACCCCTGACATTAGTCAGGGAGTTTTGGTGCATGAAGGTGATTGGAAGACACATGGCTCTATCAAGATCTGGAATTATACTTGTTGGTAATGGGTAAATCCGCTATGATCAAGTGGTGTCCACATGGGCCTAGAAGTTATTTGTTAACTTTCTATCACTATCACAACTCAAGAGAAGTTATTTAACTTCTATATATTTAAGGAAGTTAATTAACTTCCAAGTATATTTATTTTAAAATAAGAGGACGTACATAATTTGTGAGTGTGTGAAAAAAAGGAGTCCTACAAGAAGACAAAAAAACTCTTCTCTCTTCATTTTTTTCTTAAAGAAACCATCTAGATTTCTTGATATTGAAGCGCAGAATTTCTAGGAGTTTCTAGTAGCCTCCTAAATGACGTAGAAGTGCAAACAATGAAGTGACGTGGGTTGTAAGACGAACAAAGATCCGACCTTGTGGAAATTCCGCTCTTTAAGATAATTCGATTTAACCCTTTTTAACAATACTGTTGGTACCTACGTAAGACTGCCAACCTAATTAATCTAGTTACTGTCTTGCAAACTTCGGATATGGGTCCTTGTTTTGTCCTTATTTGACTTGTCGATTGATTCATCTTCCTTAAAAACATACAATGATTAACAGCACCTTCGACATTGTTGGATATACATGCTGGTACTCCTCTTTGCTCGCCATTTAATCTCACAATACCAGATTTCACGCGGTACATGATCATTAATGGCTTAAGCTAAAGAAACGAGCGAGCCAGGATTACACTACAAATTTCTTCTTACGAGTAGTCCAGATAATGAATCATGTTACTAGATCTATTATCCTGACTCGTGTAATATTATTTCGTTTGTATTGTACTAGATGTTTTAAATTATTGTTAGACAGGAGAGTTTGTTTGGTGCCCTTGCATATGTATTCTTGAGAAACAGATTTTGATATCCCCCATTTGGGCTTGTGAAACCACAGAGGGGAATGCTGAGGTTTCCAAGGAAAAGGTTGAATTAGATGATGCAAACAGGGCAGCAACTCTTGTGGGAATTGAAGGAGATCCCAAGAAGTACTACAAGATCTTTAAGGCCACATATCAAGCTATTCCAAAGAGTAATGGCAGCTTGGCCAAGTTGACTATTGTATATGAGAAACTGAGAGAGGATGTGCCTCCCCCAATTAAGTACCTCAATATGATGGTTAGTATCACTAAATAAATTGATGCCCACCTTGCAAATGCATAGTCATAAGGCCGTATCTGCATGCATGCATGCTTTGGTTCCCAACTTCTATAATATATAAAAAGCATATATAAGAACCAGAGCAGTCATCATGTATCTATGCATGCATGCAAGGTTTGTGTAAGGAATTAGTAATACTTGGAGTCGTCTTCTGATCTAATGAAGCCCTTTGTCGTGTTTTAATTGTGATGAAGATCAGTACCACTGGTGGTGCTCTCTACTTTTTAGGTCCCGGAATAAGACTCTGTAATCCGTTTAATGTGGTGTGTGAAAAAAGTATGATCGAATAAAATTCTTATGGTTTTGTGTTTATATCAAATTAGCTTACAAACCCTCAGACAATTCATCGATTGTAGATATCAAGTGATACATATCGTTATTTTTGTCATCATTTTTCCACCATCCCATAATGTGGCATTAAAATGCTAGGAAAATTATTTATCAGTCATTATCCATCATCCAATCATTAGATGCCACCACATAAGAAGATGATGATTAAAAGGACGGTTGATATAATTTTTCTTAATTGTAATAAAGTAAAATCTTAACCTAGAAACACCAATCTATCAAGGCTTTTAAGCCTAAAAATAAAAATAAAAAACGAAATAAAACAGAATGATGGCGACTATTCTCCACATCTACAATAACATCTTATTGGGTGGCGGCTAGGGTTGTAATCGAGCTGAGCCAAGTTGGCCTTTGGATTGTCGTGCTCGACTCGGTTAAAAAAACTTGAGCTCGAGCTCGAGATTTTTACCTTAACTTTCTTGTGGCGAGCTGAGCTCCCAACTCAAGCTTAACCCAAAAAAGGAGCTCAAATTGAACCAACTTAGCTCTAGTTGTTTATTTTTATATTTTTTGAATAAAATTTAATAATTAGAAAATTAGAGAAATTGCAAAACAGATTTAAGTCTAATGAAATTTTACAAATAACAAATAGACCATCTATTAATTGAATTAGAAAATTGTATAAAATTTAAAATAATTAATATTTAACTAGTTGATATTTATCCATAATAACTATATATTATATGTCTAGATAAATTACTAATACAATACACATTATTTAATAGTATGTATTGATATTACATATATGGTTCCTACAGTAGTATGTAAAATTATTAGGCTAATCTACCGATTAACTATTGTTCAAATTATAAAATAGTTATTATAATTATATGACTTAAGTATTTATTTATAAAACATGCTATATTTAGATTATTAACTTATATATAATCAAGTTGGGGATTTACGAGCGAGCTTTAACGAGCTTTAATCGAGCTGAGTTGAGTTTGTTCGGGTATCATGTATCATTTAATAATCGAGCAGGTATTTGCTTTTAGGATGAATTTTTTATTTTTATGAGTCGAGTTTGATTCAAGTTTAACCGAGCGGGCTATCAAACATATTGATTCAATTACACTCCTAGTGACACCAACCCACAAAATTAAAGCACTTTATGAGTTCTTTTTTTAAATGAAGTTTTGAACAACTAGTGGGCTTCTTGATACTTTTCAACTCCAATATCTAAAGAATTTTACGTAATATTCCTCTCAATTTTTTAAACGAATAACTCCGTATAAAAAGTGTAACCAAAACATAAGAATGGGTACTTCGTCACAATAATTTTTTAATTCCAAAACCATATATTTTGCGAACTAAACATATCCTTAAGATCACAATGAATGTTAAACTGGTACGTTGAGGACAAATTGGTGGAACTCAATAAGAAATTACAAAAATAACTCCGAAAAACGAATCATCTAACAACGCCTCCAGCATCTACATTTTTCACTCTGGCCAGCAATTTGTAATGCAATTAATGGAAAAAACGTGCAGGAAATGGGTATTAGCTCACTAATCAGAGGATGAGTTCCTCCAGACCATACTTGTCTTCCTTCATTAAGAGGCAACCTAGACCAAACTTCGATGTGTCACTAAATACTACGAATGGTTGGTGAGGCTCAGGTAATGCTAACACTGGGGCCGTAGTCAATCTCCTCTTTAATTCCACAAAACTCCGTTCACAATTGTTGGTCCAGGCGAATTTGACTCTCTTCTTGGTTAACGCCATGAGAGGGCTCGACAGTATAGAGAATCCTTCTACAAACCACCGATAGTAATTGGCCAAGCCCAAGAAACTTCTTACTTCTTGTACTGAGGTTGGTCACTGCCATCCTACTACCACCTCAATCTTACTTGGGTCGATTGTGACTCCCTCCTTGGATATCACGTGACTGAGGAACTTTACTTCTTCCAGCCAGGACTTGTACTGGTTGAGTTTGGTGAATAACTTATGGTCTTTGAGTGTGTTCCCAACACCAATCTCAAGTGGTCCTCATGATCCTTAGCACATATGGCATAACACTAGGATGTCTTCTATGAACACGATTACAAACAAGCCAAAACATTGGCCAAAACACTCTATTCATGATGTCCATAAATGTTGTTGGGGCATTAGCTAAACCGAAGGGCATCACTGAAAACTCATAATGACCATACATAGTTCGAAAGGCTATCTTTGGTATGTCGCCTTCCTTAATCCTCAGCTGGTAATAACTCGATCTAAGATCAATCTTAAAAATACTACAGTTGGTCAAATAAGTCATCTATCCTCGACAACAGATATCTATTCTTTTTAGTTACCTTATTCATTTTGCGAGAGTCGATACACATTCTGAGGATTCCATCTCTTTCTCACAAATAGTACTGGTGCTCCCCAAGGTGAGATACTTGGCGTGATAAATCCTTTCATCGAAAACTCTTGTAATTGACTCTTAAACAACTTAAACTCCATCGAGACCATCCTGTAAGGCGCTTTGTGTACCAGAACAACTCCCGGTTCCATCTCAACGAAAGACTCAATTTCTCTAGAAGGGGGCAACCCTGATAGTTCACCAAAGATCTTTGCAAATTTGTTTAGCAGTGGTATGTTCTCGATTTCTTTAGGTTCCTTCTCCCCAAGCACTAAGTGCACTAAGTAGGCCTCAACCTCATTTGCCATATCCTTCTTGGCCTGCAACGAGGTAATCACTTTCGACTTTGACCTCAACTTGCTTCCACGGAAGATCCTATCTTCCATTTGCAGTACGTGGAATGTAACTATCCTCGGCCGGCAGTCTATGCTCACGAAGTGTCTAAAAAACCAGTCAATTCCTAAAATGATACTGAACACCAACATGTCAAACAATATCAAATATGATTCCAAAGGGATCCCATCTATCTCCGAATGACACTTTTTAACTACCTTAGTGCTAGTAAGACTCCTTGACGCATTGGTTTTATCCAATGACCTATCATCCTGACAAACATAGTAGACAAAAAGGACTAGAAAGCTCTCGAGTCAAATAGTGTACTCACGTAGAAATACGATATCCTAACTCGTCTTGTGATGATGCCTACCTCTTGGGTCTCTGAGGCATCCTCGTCGACTTCTCCTAGGATGAGGGTGTACACCCAAGCTTGTGCGGCCTGCCTGTGATCTCCATGTCCTCCATCATGCCCTGCTTGTTGTGTTGGCATTGCCCTAGGGAAATCCTTGGCGTAGTGTCCCATCCGCTTATGACGATAACACATAGCTAGGGTCTGGCGACACTCCCCTTTGTGAGCCCTATAAAAAATACTGCATACAAGTATTTTCCCTCCCATACGCACTCCGGGGGTAGTTGGTGGCCATCCTGGATAAGAATTTCTAAAAGGCTCCTGAGCTGCTTCCCTCACCGGTAGACGTTCTCCTCTTAAAGTTTGTGGGCGTGGCTAATGTGTTTCGTTGTTCTCTCTCAGCTATGGAGGCCATGTGCACTAGTTTATGGAAATCCTTAATCTCTAGGCATGCTACCTAAGTCTTGATTCGCATTTGAAGCCCATCTTATAATCGTTCTACTCTCATGCTGTTAGTATAAATGAAGTGTGGGGCGAACGTCCCTAACTCCATAAACTCCGCAGCATACTGCTTCACGGGCATATTCCCTTGAACCAAGTTAGCGAAGTCCTTTGACTTCGCTGTCTCACGATGGTGGGGAAGTAACGATTATAGAATTCATTCATAAATTGTTCTCCTTAGCATAAATAGCTCGCATAAAAGACCTTCTACTTTTCGGTGCATCCACTAACCACAAAAGTTCTTTCAATATTTGTGATCCACCTTTCTCCCTTCATCAATCCCTCTTTACCAAAACATCCTGGGTAGCAGAGAGCCAAGAACCATTTATACCTAATCCTCTTTGCTCTTCCCTGGGAGATCCTAACGACTAGACTTGTAGGTGACATGAATATAGTTCACGTTGCTGCTCCAACACATCTGAAATACAGTTTAGCGCTCTTGCTACCTCTTCATCTCTCCTCTCGCCAGGCGGTCCTTTCTCGTGACCACTCAGTGGTTGCTCTCTTTGCGGGGCTCTCGGTTGCACCATACTCGAATTCTACAACATAACCAAAACCTATAACTTTCTATCTCATCTCTCACTTCTAAATGCAGATCAAAATTAGGATACTTAAAATTTCAAGCTTATAATACAAAAATCGACTCCTACATTTATGCTACTGTCCCTAATAGCATAAAGGTTTACCCAAAGTCGCACATAAGCGTAGTACTATGATACCCCCTCATCCACACCATGTTGGTATCACTCCTAGCCTCAATAGTAAAATTAAATTCCCAATACTAAATTTCCAAAAAAGTCCTACTACAAATCTTCTTGGCAAAAAATATATAAATAGGGATGCAACATTATCTATATACTTATAAGTTATACCTTATCCATCCACATAAATATAAATACATATATTACACATGAACATAACAAATTACCAATGTCAACACTACCCGTTTACAAAAAAAAAATAGTAATGAATTCAAACAACTAATCATAATGGTATCCATGACGGTTCAATAGATAAATAACCCACATTCTCAAATAATGAGAAGGGTTTAATAGGCCATTAAATCTTGGGACACATTTTTAGTATGCATATGCATTAACATATTTAATAAAAATCAAATAATCTGTATAAATGTTCTTGTAACTTACGAGAACTGGACATGAAGTATAACAAGTGCCTCAATAATAATTTTATTATCATTATTTTTTTTAAGGCTTTTACCTAAAAAATAAGTTATAAAATAATTTTTCGGGACTAAAACTAAACAAACAATCATATGTATGAATTTAGTAGACAAACCCACTTGCCAAAGGTGTTGAAAAAATGGCAACATAAACCACCTCACGCTCCTACTCGCACCCCCTGTGCATGTTGGCTATATTTTCCATTAAGAAAAAATATTATTTCTTTTACACTCGTTGTTGTGGCGAGTGCATATCACCTCCGCTGTTTATGGATTTTCCAGTTGTCAAAACACAAAGTTTCTTCATCCTCATATATATATAATATATATATATATGTATGTGTGTGTGTGTGTGTGTTTTTGTGTGTTTCTACTAATTTTTCTAGTTTTTCTTGATTTTGACCACTTATTTTCAATTGGCTATAACTTTCACATTTTAAGTCCAAATCAATTATATGACATGTCAATTTAAAGCTTATGAACAGCTTTTTAACCATATAACATTTACTTTTAGAAAATAATATATGCTTGTTAAAATTAGGCTGAAAATCACCATCCGAACATTAACTTTAAAATTGGGGCTTGAGATTTCTCTCTCTACATACAACGAAACTTTCCAAATTTAAGAGACATGTTTTTGCCATTATAAGGAAGGTTTTCATGTATAAAATTTGATTTTAAACATGTCATAACATAGCCTCTAATGAAAAATCTAAAACTCAAAATATTATGGCATATCATCATTACATGCTTTTAAACTCACTTTGAAGCATCAAACAACATGTAATCATATTCATAGGGGCAAAAACAAGTAGCATAGGCTTTGATACCAATGTTAGATTAGGTTAATTTGAATTTCCTCAAATAGAGGGAAATTTCTATAAGTCTGGATCTTTGCTCGTCTTACAGCCCACATCAAATTATTCTGATTAATTGCACTTATTGGTCACTTCATAGACTACTAAAGTCTCATAAAATATTTCGACACTTCAAGAACAAGATGTTAAAATAGTTACTCTAGGAAATTGTAGAGAGAGGCCAGACGTGCTTTTGTTTGTATGCTCACTCACTTTTCCCGCACACAAAACTAATGTACGTAAGACTCTTATATAAATAGTCTCTTGATGTGGTGGTTAATTAACTTCTCTAGTTAATTATCTATACAGTACTAGTGAAGAGTTAAGTAATTGCAAGTAGTGCGGAGTTCATTAACTATTTGTGACTTCTCCATCTATGTAGACATTGCATGCAGGGCTATATTTGTAACGCCCCGTCTCCGAGAGTCCGGAGAGTTAACTCATGTCACCTAAAAATCATTTTTTCCATCCATATAGTACATATTCTAATTTTTCTCTATAGTATAAAATACTCATTAATTTACAACAAATACTCCAGTAGAATTATTCTAAGACAATACAAAGTCTTAATATAAATATCAATCTCCCAACAAATCATATCATCAGAGCACAATAAGCTTACTGAATAAAAATCCTTAATACTCATATAAATCTTCTATATTTAAACTATCATTCTTAACTCCTCTCACCCATGCTCCATATTCTTGATCCTCAGTTAGAACATTGAAATCATCTGAAAAATATTGTGGAGATAAGGGGTGAGTTATCAACAACTCAGTAAGCAGAGAATATATACTAGTATGTAAACATGAGCCTTTTCAGAAAGTTCAGTATGCAAAAACAAAACATTTTATTTTTATATGCAGATCTCAGAAAAAAAACGTGTTATCAGAAAATCAGAGCGACTTTTCAATCTTTTCATACTCAAAATCAACTATTCACATTTAAAGATCCATTTCATATTCAAAAATGCTTTGGCATAACATAACTGAACATCTTCAACTTATCATATCATATACCATGTTTAACCCCCGTGGTAGGGTTGTGCTATCCCCGGTGGCCAAACCAGGTAGTATCATGTGGTGAACTTCCCATTTTTCAATCTTGGGGCCCCGTCGTAGAGAACGAAGCATGTCGGATCTGAATGCGAATGAGAATGAAGGGGAAGCAAACCCGAGTGCTTCCGAAGTACTGCGAGCGGCTGCACATCAATTAACTTCAGTGAAGGGGGTTGTACCGTAGAGCAATTCAATCGAATGCACCCTCCTTTATTTGATGGGAGAGGCGATCCAACTCTGGCAGATGATTGGATTCAGGACATTGAGGAGATTTTGCGAGTCCTAACCTGTACTGAGGAGCAAAAGGTGGCGTACGCCACATTCAAGCTTACTGGGGAAGCGAAGAGGTGGTGGATCTCTGAAAGATCTATCAGAGAAGCAGAGGGGACATAGATAGTCAGTTGGCTGCACTTCAAGCAGATCTTTCTTGAGCGCTTCTTCCCTAGCTCGTTCCATGAGGACAAGGCTATGGAATTTGTCACCTTGGTTCAGGGAACAATGACGGTACATCAGTATGCTGCTAGGTTTACTAAGTTATCCCTTTTTGCTACTTATCTGATTCCCGACGAGGAAAAGAAGGCACGCAAAGTTGAGCAAGGACTGAATGAGAAACTGTATGAGCGTGTGGTGGGTTTTCAGATTCAGAACTTCTCGGAATTGGTGAATAAAGCAACAGTTTTTGAAAGAACCCTTCAAAGAAGTGTTGCGTTGCATGAATAGAGGAAAATGACTACTCCTACCGGGTACCATTCTGGCATGGACCAGGGACCATGGAAACGGAGGAGTGAAGGTGGTAGTTCGGGAAAAAGGCTTGTTCAGAGTAATCAACAGCCCTACCAGTGTAGGACATGCAATCAAGTGTACTCCGGAGAGTGCAGAAAAGGGGCGGGATTGTGTTTTCGTTGTGGCAAATCAGGACACTACATCAGGGATTGCCCAATGCAAAATAGAAGCAACCAGACGTTCATACTGCCACCTGAGAGGAATGAAGTATCAGCTTGGGGCAGCAACCAACGTCCTACTACGCCTGCTCGAGTTTTTGCACTGACACCTAGAGAGGTTGAGGGTAGGAATGACGTGATCACTGGTATGACTCTTTTATTTTGCTTTAAGGATTTATATTTTTTCTATTATTTCTTTTGATTGGTTCTGGTTAAGACTTTGAATATTCTTGGTTCATGGATGAGTTCGAATGTGATCACAGGTACTCTTTCTTTGTTTTCTAATAATGCTATTGTGTTATTTGACTCGGGAGCAACACATTCTTTTGTTTCCACTGCGTACTCTAGATTTTGCACTTTAGATACTGAAAGGTTGAGGAACAAGTTAGTGATTGCGACCCCAACAGGGAATTCGGTAGTCTGTAGTGAGATTTTACCTGGATACCCTCTTTCTATAGAGGGAAGACTAATGCCAGCAGATTTAATAGTTTTCCATATGGTTGGGTTTGATGTGATTTTGGGTATGGATTGGCTAGCTTCCTACCACGCCAGTATTGATTGTGCTAAAAAGGAAGTGGTGTTCAGACCCCCTAATGAAGGTGAATTTCAGTTCACAGGGTCGAAAGTGAGGTTGGCTCCACCCATCATTTCTACCATTCAGGTAGGAAAACTGTTGCGTGATGGTTGTCAGGGATTCCTAGCCTGTGTGGTAGAAGCACCAAAGGGGGAGTTGATGTTGGAACAAATACCTGTTGTGAGAAATTATCCAGAGGTCTTCCTTGAAGATTTATCAGGACTTCCACCCGAACTGGAGGTAGAGTTTGCTATTGAGTTAGTTCCAGGCACGGCGCCCCTTTCGAAAGCACCTTATCACATGGTGCCGTCTGAATTAGAGGAACTCAAAGAGCAGTTGCAAGATTTGTTAGACAAGGGTTTCATCAGGCCCAATGTTTCACCTTGGGGAGCTCCAGTTCTTTTTGTGAAGAAGAAGGATGGATCGATGAGAATGTGTATCGATTATAGGGAACATAATCGGGTGACCATAAAGAATAAGTACCCGCTACCCCGTATAGAAGATTTGTTTGATCAACTCCAGGGTGCTCAAGTATTTTCAAAAATTGATCTTCGATCGGGTTACCATCAGTTGAAGATCAGAGCTGAAGACGTGGCTAAGACGACGTTCAGAACCCGATATGGCCATTATGAGTTTTTGGTCATGCCTTTTGGCCTGACTAACGCCCCAACAGTATTCATGGACTTGATGAACAGGGTGTTCCATGAGTTTTTGGATAAGTTTGTGGTTGTCTTTATTGATGATATACTGTTATACTCCAAAAGCAAGACCGAGCATGAAGAACATTTGAAGTTGGTACTTAGGACACTCAGAGACAAGCAGTTGTTTGCTAAGTTGAAGAAGTGTGAATTTTGGCTTGATTCAATCACGTTTCTGGGACATGTAGTTTCGAAAGACGGTATTTCAGTGGATCCTGGAAAAGTGGAAGCAGTGGTTAATTGGTCGGCACCGATGAATGTTCATGAGGTTAGAAGCTTTTTGGGATAGGCGGGTTATTACCGCCGATTCATTGAGGGGTTTTCCAGGATAGCAGTCCCTCTCACTGCACTCACCAGGAAAAATAATAAGTTTGAATGGTCAGCAAAGTGTGAAGAAAGTTTCCAGGAGTTGAAACAGAGATTAGTGACAGCTCTAGTGTTGGCAGTTCCCACAGCTAGAGGTGGTTTTGTTGTCTATAGTGATGCATCTAGGCTTGGTTTGGGGTGTGCACTGATGCAACACGGGAAGGTTATAGCTTACGCCTCATGCCAATTGAAAGTGTATGAGCAGAATTATCCCACTCATGATCTGAAACTCGCGGCAGTCATTTTTGCACTCAAGCTTTGGAGACATTACTTGTATGGGGAAAAGTGCAAAATTTATACGGATCACAAGAGTTTGAAGTATTTCTTTACCCAAAAAGAATTAAACATGAGACAAAGAAGGTGGCTTGAGTTGATCAAGGATTATGATTGCACCATTAATTATCACCCAAGTAAAGCTAATGTTGTAGCCGACGCTCTAAGTAGGAAGTCAATTGGACCGACAGTTGCAGCCATTACCACTCAGCATAGGTTGTTGATGGATTTAGAAAGAGCCGGTATTGAAGTCTTTTCTAGTGATACAAATGCTTTCATGGCCAGTTTAGTGGTTCAACCTGCTTTGATAGATAGAATCAAAGCTGCTCAGAAAGTGGACTCAGGGTTGGTGAAGTTAATGGAAGGGATCGGTAACGGGGACAAACCTGATTTTTGTGTTTCCAAGGATGGAGTTTTGAGGTTTAGGGGTAGAGTATGCATACCTGCTGATGATGAACTAAAAATGTTAATTCTTGAAGAGGCACACCGTTCTTTGTACACTGTTCACCCAGGGAGTACCAAGATGTATCGGGATTTGAGAGAGTCCTTTTGGTGGAATGGCATGAAAAGAGAAATTGTTAAATTTGTAGAACAATGCCTGACTTGCCAACAAGTGAGGGCGGAGCATCAGAGACCTGCAGGGTTTTTACAGCCACTTCAGATTCCAGAGTGGAAATGGGAACATATTTCCATGGATTTCATGACAGGTCTACCAAGGACCGTAAGCGGACAAGATGCTATATGGGTGATCGTGGATCGCTTAACGAAGACCACCCGTTTTGTGCCCATTAAAGTTTCTTATAAACTAGAGAAACTAGTGGAACTGTATGTACGGGAGATAGTGAGGTTGCATGGAGTACCGGTATCCATTGTGTCGGATAGAGATCCTCGTTTTACCTCTAAGTTCTGGCGAAGCTTACAAGAGGCAATGGGTACTCAGTTAAGTTTCAGTACTGCATTTCACCCTCAGACAGATGGACAGTCAGAAAGAACTATTCAGATCTTAGAAGACATGTTGAGGGCATGCTTGATGGATTTCAAGGGATCTTGGATGCAACATTTACCATTGGTTGAGTTTGCATATAATAATAGTTTCCAGGCTAGCATTGGGATGGCACCTTACGAGGTTTTGTATGGCAGGAGATGTAGGTCTCCATTGTATTGGGATGAAGTAGGTGAAAGGAAACTTCTAGGGCCAGAGAATATTCAGCAGACCACCGAAAAGATAGACACCATTCGGGCTAGAATGAAAGCAGCTCAAAGCCGACAGAAGAGTTATGCAGATAAACGCCGCCGTCAGCTAGAGTTTGCGATGAGAGATAAGGTATTCTTGAGGATTTCACCAATGAAAGGAGTTATGAGATTCAGAACGAAAGGTAAGTTGAGCCCTAGATACATTGGGCCGTTTGAGATTCTTGATCGGATTGGACCGGTGGCGTACAGGGTGGCTCTACCACCGGCATTCTCGGGAGTGCATAATGTGTTCCATGTGTCCATGTTGAGAAAGTATATCCATGACCCCACTCACATCATAGATCATGAACCCTTGCAGATTTAAGAGGACATGACCTACACCGAGGAACCATTGCGGATTCTGGATAGGAAAGAGCAAGTGTTGCGGAATCGAACTATTTCTTTGGTTAAAGTATTGTGGAATAATCATGCTATCAATGAAGCATCATGGGAATTCGAGGAAGAGATGCTAGTCAAGTATCCTCATTTGTTCGAGGAGAGTTTTTATAGCTTATAACAAATTCCGAGGATGAAATTTTTGTAAGGGAGGGAGGATGTAAGGCCTAGGCGATGTGAAGCCCGGACCCATGCGTGAAATGGCCCAGCCATTTTGTCATCTTGAAGAGTTTCCGCACGGCATCGTTTTGGGAGGTAAGTGTTTCTCCTCTGTTTCTGTTTCTTCCTTCTTTCTCGCGCATTAAGTTCCTTTTTGGTTTCAGTTTTCTTCCGCCTTCCTCTCTCTCACGTTACTCTTCTCTTTTCCATTTCATTCTATTTTCCTTTTCGTTGGTTCTATTTTCTGGTGCCTAATCTCATGCCCTAAACCTCTTCACTTTCGGTTTTCCCTCAAAATCAATTTCTCATCTGTCGCATCTCTCCATCGCAGTAGAACACAGAATTTCTCCCTCGCATTCCTCCAGTCTTGCGGTTGGTTCTCTTCCTCTACAAACTCGGCTCTTCTCTTCCTCTGGTTCAAGTTTTTGTCTTCAGGTAAATCTCTCTCCTTTCTCTCAAGTCGATTTTTTTTTCTCTCCCCCTAATTGTTTTCTGGTTTCATGCGGTTTCCGACTTTGAATTTTGGTAGGCGGTGCTGCTGTGTTTTTCCCCACTCCGAAACCCCGCTTTGACGCTCATTCTCGTGCAATCCACTTTGTTTCACTTCTGTCCGCATAGTGTTTAATCTCCTTGCTGTGGCTTGGCGTTGAACTCTGTTGAACGGGTAAGGAGGCCGTGAACCATACTCTTCATGGTGTAATTTATGACTTTTAATCGTTTGAGCATGGGAAGGATTTCTTTTGTTTTTAATTAGAGCTGAGGGCTTTGTATTATGATAGTTTGGTTGTTGAAGAATGATTTATAAATTTTGGGATTTTTTGTTGAGGTGGTGCGGTAAAGCAAATGAATACTCGGGTTGACTAAGTATTGTGTTTCTTTGTGCTGTTGGTTTGTATTTTCAACCATTGAAGTAAGATTGATATTTTATTTTTTTAATCGTTGACGTTGACCTTGGAGAGTGTTTTAGGATAAAATCAAAGACTAGTACATGGTTCTTGAGTTGGAATGCGGGCTGTCTATTATTATTAAGTGGTTGAGTTAGTGTGTTAAATTGTGGGTTTTATTTAATTATTAGATGAGGTTATGCCTTTTGTCTTTTAATACTCGGTGTATATTTCTTTTGTTTTTATGAATAGGTGACGAATCTAATAGAGGTCGTTTTCAAGGCTTAGATAATACTCTACAAGAGTCAGGTAAGCGGGGTTCCTATGCTAGGCCTTACACGAATTATTTGAGACTGGGGTTGATTTTCTGAAAACTTTGCATATTTTTGTGGTGAAATGAGAACTTGGGAAAAACAAAACCAACCTCGGTCGTTTATTTGCATACTCATGAAATCTGTACGAAAAAGAGAAAAATATGTTTTGACATGCATTGTGTAGACATGAGCTAAATTTTGTCATGTGGATTCTGAAATCTGGAAAAAGAGTAATATTGAGAATATGGAAAGTTGTGCATTTATTTAGAAAGATGTTCTGGCTTTTG
The DNA here is from genome assembly GCA_022457165.1 of Juglans mandshurica. Lineage (NCBI taxonomy): Eukaryota > Viridiplantae > Streptophyta > Magnoliopsida > Fagales > Juglandaceae > Juglans > Juglans mandshurica. The sequence continues at coordinate 13,085,649 of CM039629.1, forward strand.
TTTTCAGCGTGTGTAAACTGTCTGATTCTGTTTTGGTACTCTGTATTATTTTGATATAACATCTGAAAACCTTTGGCATGGTGTACTGGTTTTCGTATCTGACTCTGTCTCTGCTTTGCTCTACTCTACTCTGTTATGCTCTGCTCTGTTTGGGTTAGTACCAACTTCTCTGTCTCTGAGTGCACCCACTTTGGAAACAAAGTTGTTTTATTGTGGTCTTTCATGTGTGCACACTCAGGGCTCCGAGAAGAATAAAGGAAATATTTCACCTCTGTCTCTACCTGGTTTGGCCACCTAGGTTAGCATAACCCTACCACGGGGGTGAAACATGGTCTCTGCTCTGTTTGATGCTCTATTTTGATCTGATGATACTCAGTTTATGTTATGCCAAAGCACTAAGGGTTTTACTTGTCTTAAAACCATCGCTCTGTTACTTTTGAAAATATGTTTTGTTCTGCATGATAACTCTGGAAAATATTTTGTTCGGCATGCTCTACTTCGTAAATCCTCATGTTTGCACGCTAGCATATGACTTCTGCTTACTGAGTTGTTGATAACTCACCCCCTATCATTATAATATTTTTCAGATGATGTGGAGAGTCCGAGTGAGGACCTGGATTAGATTGCTATTTATGTTTAAGCTAAGGAGATGTTGGTAGAAGAAGGACTTCTGGTGTTCTTAGTTTTAATGTCATTGAGTTTTATTAATACCTTGGGTTTCAGTAAGATTTATGAAATTATTGATTGGGTCGTATGACTACCGGGAGATTACGGACTCCTTAGTTTATTTTTAGCTGTAGTAATGACTTTGTGGAGTTTTCAATGTGGTTATTTAGAACTCTTGATATTGAACTTTGCTATTAAAGATTTGGATTTCATTTTAGTTGTGTTGGAAAATAAGTTCTTAAGAGATAGGTAGTAATTCTCCAGGCCAACCGGGTTTGGGGCGTTACAGTTATGGAGAATATATCTCCTTATTACAGACTTGGAAGATAAGGGGTTTTAAAAGGAAACATTTTAAAGCATCTCTCTGATGCGTTGAAAGGCAGACATGACCATTTCCAAGAACATCATGAATTAACTCCAATTTACGACCGAGGTCTAGCACCTCCTCAATTATCCTTAGCTAGGGAATTCATCACCATCTACTGGTCCTATCACAGCTTCTACCATTCCATAGAAGAATGGTAGTTTAGACTACCATAGTGAGATTCCTTGAAATCTTAGCAAGTTAACAACCAACATACACAAAGCTAATATAAACAAGAAAGATAATAAACATGAGATGAATGCATAGAATGCAAAAATAACCATATTTGTCTCCCATACAAATTCCATAAAAACCTTGCAGCACATTTTCTTATAGAAAACATTTCATACTCTTACTATATGTGATTTTAAGCCTATATTCTTAGTGAAATTCTTGTAAGTTAGAAAGTTAACACCTAACTACTCATCAAATTACATCTTGTTAGCATGCTAGTAAGTTAGATTCAAATTACAAATGAGTATACTAACTTCTATATGATGGATAACATCATGCACTCATAACACTGAGTACTCAAAGTAATGTATCTTACGTCTCTTTGGTATTAGAACACTTGATTCCCTAAAATCACGTATACTCCTTCTCATCATGATGATATCATACTACTAAATTCTTTCAAGACATGTTATAGGGAACTTAGTCAAGATCTCACAATCAAACTCTTAATCTAGTAGAAGTCGAAATATGCTTGATAATCAACCTAAGATATCAATTTAAAACCTAACATGACATGCTATCTTTCTTCAAATATTAACTCTAAACATTCATTACAAGACCTTATTTAAGCTTATCGTTTTATACCTAAACATGTCGTTTTATACCTACACATGTCGTGATCATATTCCAAGATTAACACAAGCTTATTCCATCAAACATCAAATCTAAACCAAGTACACTTCCAATCGGTTTATTAATACTGAATTTCCAATCAAAATCCAATTTTATATCATGAACCAAGACTTAGCATGTTAGTCTATCCTAAAAATTAATGGCATAATCACTTACCAAATCGAAAGCTTTGGGGTCACTCACAATCAATTATCTTGCAAGGGTGCTCGGTTTCTCTCTTAGTGTTTATGGAGGTTCTGTCACACAAATCTCATATGCTCTTGAAATTGGTGTGGATGGAAGTGGGGGATGAAGGGTGCTATTTATAGGACTCATAAGAAGAGGAAAGTCATATAAGAAGCTAAGCATCACATGACTTGTTTGAAATTGAGAAAGGTAACTCATCTTAATGTAATCGGCTAGGGTGTTATGATTGCACTTCATTTTGTGTTGTCATGTGCAGGTAAGAGAATCTCTTTGTCTCCCTATGGATGAACTCCTACCTGAGTGTGGATGGGGTGTAGGGTTCAGTTTTTTCATAAGTGTTCAATTTTCCAAAAGGAATTGGTTTCACCTTGCAAAACCTCTTCACCTACCAAAACCGTCATTTATACCATTTGGTTTTCAACCAAACCAGTTCTATGGGTCAAAGTAGGTGGAAATATATTCTATTCTTGTGGATAATATAAATGAAGGTGATGAACACTTGGCTTAACTCGGTGAAAGAATTGGAGAAGGATGAGTGAGGTGTTCATCGGCCGAGAAGGGTGACTTATCTTCTTTCATTCATATCTCAATCTTTGTGACCAAGTAAAATGTGTGAGGGTCAACTTAGATTCTTAAGATCTTAGAACTCTACTCCTTTGCTTAGGGACAAAGCTTATGACATGTCAATAGGGCTGACTTTGTTTGGTTGAGTGGTGTAAGTTCATGATGATACTCGACTCATGTTTAGATGTACTATTACTCTTGTGAATGTGTAAGAAAGTGCATCTGTTGATTCCAGATTTGATTCTTGAGATAGGGATGTGCTTGTTGTTGAAATCTCATTCAAATTTGACTAAGAATTTGATAAGTGATTTTTATGTGATTTTTATTACTCCTTTATTTATGAAAAGTGTTAGTTTTCCTTCAATAATATTGATTTTATTTTATTTCTACATATTTTTCTTTATTTGAAGGAATGAGAAGATTTAGTGCAAAAGGAGAGCATTTTGGTACAAAAGAAGAAATTAAGGATCCAGGCCGAAGAGAGGCGATAAGATCCAAAGAGAGCCAAGGAGATTTAGGCAAGGAGCCTTGTACCGTGGGAAGCAAACAGAAGTCGTTCCTCTTAGTAGGCAAGGAGACCCAATGACGATCAGAATTGGTGACAAGAGTTGGGCGAGGAGCCTTGTACTAAGGGAAGCAAAGAGAAGTCGTTCCTCTCGGTAGATGAGGAGACCCAATGGCGATCAGAATTGACAAGAGTTAGGTGAGGAGTGAGATATTTTACCTCTCGGTAGGCGAGAAGACCTGGCGACAATGCTCTGTGCTGTTAGATTGGGCAACCAGTCTAACGACCAATTTAAAAGACCAAACTAAACGACATCGTGGACAACAACTAGCAAAGAAAAGCAACTTTACCACTCATAACGTAAACGCACACACATGGCACCCAACAAAGTCAGTGGAAGAAATAATTGACTGTGAAAAAAAAGCACATGCATGCTCGGACGCCTTGGGACTTGGTGGAGTTATGTTCTAGGAAGCCATGGGACTTGGTGGAGTTGACATGCTGGGATGCCTTGGGACTTGGTGGAACTTTTTGAAGCCTATATAAAGGCTTGTAACCGGGAGGCAAAGAGGGGGGAAAGGTTGAGAAAGTCGAGAGTTTGAGTTCAGAGTTTGAGTCTAAGTTTGTAGTCTGAATTTTAGAGTTGTGATCTTTAAGTTTCATTGTTCTATTGTTTTTCCTTTCAGTTTTATTATGAAATAATTTTATTTTCTAGAGTTTTGATGTAATCCAGCATTGAACACACAATTTACATTCTAAGTTATTTAATCTTCAATATTTCTATGATTGAGTGTTTATTTCTTATTCTTAATGCTTGCAATTTTCTAGCTAACTATTGCTCGGTCTATTGGATTGCAATTTGGCCGAGATGTGATTTGTGATTAGAGCTCTAGGATTAAAAACCATTAGTAGAGCGAAAGTAGAGATACTTTACTGCGATTAGTGTATTTTTTAAAAAAATCTATAGAACTTAATGAGTTTCTAATTGATTAAATTCACATAGAGATATAGAGTTATTAATTGGAGATATTTTTAATATTGTTCAAGAGAAAATATTGAATAGCTAAGGGGTTTTTATCATCAATGTGGGATAATTGGAATTCTATAACAAGGAAGAATAAATTGTGTGAGATTCGCTAGATGAAATCAAACGCTCTAGATCTGTTCTTATTATCTTTTAAAAATTCAAATTTTAATGCTCTTTTATTTAGTTTAAGTTAGATCATCTATTCTCCAAATTTCGGTTTTCCAAATAGTAATTAATTTAGTCAATTTCAGTACTCAATAGTATAATTAAGTCCTGTGGGTTCCATATCCATTTTCTTGAATGCACTTTACTACTTGTTACGATTCTATACACTTGCAGATAATTACCAAAAGAAGCAACAAAAATCAATGGTATGCATTGAAGGATATCCGATTGTACTTAATGAGGTGGTTGTGTGGAGTGCATGGCTTTGATATGACTCCTATGGTTATGACGTGCTAGTATTTCCTCTAAATATAGGTTAGCTAATTCTTAGTCTAATTCTAGGGGAGAGAAGCTTAGTTTTAGAAAATATTCCAAGGAACAGGAGGTTTGAGTTAGATAGCCATTGCATAGCATTTATGCTATCTTGTCTTGGCCTTGTCCTATAGTGTTATACCAAATTCAGAATTTGATTCTTTACTCATGATGGGAGGTGAAACTTGGCAGCCAAGAAGGTTTGGGGTGCCACTTGGTTTGGTGAAGGCTAATTTCAGATTTTCTAGGTGGTGAAATCTCAAGGCAAGAATGATGCACATGGCTCCTAAGCTTGGTCTCCAAGTTTGGGCAACTTTGGCCCCAAGTTTGTAGGTTGGGCTAAGCTTTGTTTTGGGCATTGGTTTAGGCCTTCTCATTGGGCCCTGTTATCTTGCTTTAGGTCAAGCTTGTTGGGCTTTACCGACACATTTCCGAAGAAACTCTCAACCTTGTCATGGGTATTAAGGTTCTCTCTCTTTTGAACAATCTTGACTGAAATATTAGAGTGGATCATGTACTCATCCATGTTACATGAATTGCCATGATACTTCTTAAATTCCGCATATATAACTGTTGACTGATACACATGCTTTATTTTTAAGTATGATTATACACAAACATTTTCAAGATAAGTCGAAAGTCAAGTTAAGTTATGTTTACAATGTAATGTGCTATGTATGAACATTTTCCGGGTGATGATGTGGACACTGAGCAGAATTGAGGACTACAAGAAGATTTACTTTGTCAAGAGTCTTCATAATTGGTGGCATGTGCAAGTGTCATGATGCTTCATTCGATTCTCTGAATGGCTTGTACCACGGTTATGTTTATCGTTGTGTTGTTTATTAAAGATTTGAAAAATGATTAGTGTTTGTGAACGCCCTCCTCGATCGCTATGATGACCTAGCCCCAAAATACATAAACAAGGGCAAGGTATGGTACTAGCTAGAGAACTAATACAGAGAAAAGGGATAAAGATGAGAGAAGGAAAGACTTTCACAAACACTAATCATTAAAAAATTGGTATGATTTTATTTTAGTGGCACTGGAAAAATACATTTATTTCATTAAAAAATAGTACTATTGGAAAACTAGGAATACTAGTTAAAAAATATATATTTTATCTGATTAAAATATAAAATATGACCAGTAACTCTGTAAAATATAAAGATAAAAAAAAGTAGATAAATAATTGAAAGGAGATAATATTTTATTATTATATAGAGTTTAGATTGATAATGCAATGTGAAATTACACATTGAGTATGACAGACAAAAGGCAAAAAGTGTGATATTTGGCAAACTAATTTAGCTAATTAGATAGCCAAACTGATCATGCTAGTGCTTTGGGGTAAAATATATGATTTTATTTTCACTGCCATAATTGATCAAGCATGACCATAGCTCTTATGTTAACCCATAAGTTATCCTTAGTTGTTTATAAATTATGCTAAATTGTTTGAAGTGTTCATGGTAACTCATAAAATATGCCAAGTTAAGTGCTTATGGCAACCTCTAAATTATGCTAAATTCGTTTTGATTGTCACTTTTTGCCTTCATCTGCAATATACACTGCTGGTATTTATACCTCAACTGTTAATCAAGTTAGATTCCTAAGATCGAGCTGAATGCATTTCCTTTATGTCTAATTAACGAGCAGAGTCGGTTAAGGACAAAATAAAAAAGACAAAAAGGGAAAGTGGCCCAACTTTTTCTTCACCTTCAATTGTGTTTGGCTTGCTGCTGCTACCTGCATCTCTTTTTATTTTTAATAAAACTTCTTTAATCACCATTTTATCAATTTTTTCCTCGGAGATTTTTGCATCTAGAAGTTTTCCAATTTTTCTTCGTCTCGTCAAGCCATTTTTGTTTAGTAATGCCACAAGCCCAAGTTGGTGTTTCCATTTCTCTTCCCTTTTCAGCTGCTATAGGATCCAATTGGATGATAATATGTATTTTTTTTTGCTTGTAGTTCTTGGTTTGGGGCTTGCAATGGCTTTATCTTGCTGCCTTGATGCTCCTTGATGCTATTCTACTGCCTAGATTATTCTTGGGAGATTCTGGCATAGGATGTTTTTTTTTCTATGCTCTGTGAGTGCAGCGAGTATGCTAATTAGCTTAATTGCAGCTAATTTATTCTTCTTTGCAGTTTATTTATAATAAAATTCTCTTTTTGACTTGACAGAAAATTAAGAACCCAATTGTAAAGGGAAATGGAAAACTCCTTGGAAGCATACCTATTTATTTTTATTCATTAATGTCAGCCTGAAGAAATTGCAATTGAAGTAGTTTCCTTTGATCACATCCAGATTATGTATTTTATTAATGTTTTACTCTTTTTCAATATATATTCAGGATGGTATCTGTTAAATAAAGTTAATTCGAATTACTTCAAGGAGTGGAATTCTCACAAGCCCGAATCTTTGCTCGTCTTACAACCCACATCAAATTATGGTGATTGCGCCACTACGTCGCTTAGAAATCTACTAGAGTCTCTTAAAAAAATTCACACTTCCAGATCAAGAGATCTAGATGGTTTATCTAGAAAATTCTAGAGAGGGGAGTGCTTTTCTTTTGTACATTCACTTTTTCACTCTTATAATTAATGTACGTAAAACTCTCATTTATAGAATTTTATAATGGGTGGTTAATTAACTTCCCTGACGTTAAATGGTAGTGTTGGGGAGTTAATTAACTCAGTGGTGGGGCCCTAATTAATAACTTCCTCATCCATGTAGACACAACATGGATCATGGGATACCCACTACTAACAGTATCATTCTTGGAGCAGATACAAGAACCATTGAAGGACCCATAATCACTTCTAAGAAGTGTTGGTGGTTAAAGGGGGATGATAAGAGGTTGGTCTGAGTTTCCACCACTTGATCCAAGTCAGAGGAATGGTAGATGAATTGAAAAGGAACTCGATAGTTGGGTTTGTTAATTGATCTGTGTGATAGTTTTCAAAGTGAAAGTCCTCTTCAAGAGGATGTTGTACCATGAAAATCCTGTTGAATACTAAACCAACTTTTAGGATGGCAATATTTCCCCCGGGAGAGGGGGGGGGGGGGGGGGGGGGGTGGTGGTGGATGGTAACCAACAACCCACACCTGAAAACATGCATGGGACAAAGCGTGAGATTCCGCATGGGACAACGCATAACAAAGGAAAATAGACAAATGCATGGGACCACGCCGAAAGCATTGTATAATTTATATTTTCCTTTCCTAAGCCTTGTATGAACACTTAGGGTATATAAACCCCTGTTGTACACATCTGACCATCAAGGAAATATTCCCTTTACTTGATTCGTCTTTACTTTCTTTATGGTATCAAGAGCCAGGAAAGGCTAACGCTACTTCCTACAAAAAAAAATTTCTTTTCCTTTTGATTTCTTCGAGCACATGGGTTCTTCCTCCTTTAATGTTGGAACCTTTGTTACCCTTCGCTTAAACTATGAGAATTATCTCTTGTGGCGTGAGCAATTTTTAATCTTGGCAGAAAGCCAGGATCTTGTTGGCATTCTCACTGGCACAAGCCCAGTTCCTACTCCTTTTCTTTCTGATCCTTAAGGTTCTAGTGATGGATAGAAGGCACTGAATCCTGCTCATGAAAACTAGAAGCAATCTGATCGATTACTTAGAGGATGGCTTATTGGGTCTCTCGCCGAAGAGGCTCTTGGTCTCGTCATCGACATGGACTCAGCTGCAAAAATCTGGACCGCACTTCGTGAGGCCTATGCACAATCCTCTCAAGAACATGAATTTCAGTTGTGACATGAACTCTCCTATATGCATAAGTCTCCTGACCTCTCCTTAGACAACTACTTAAGTAAATTTAAGCGTATTTGTGATAATCTTACTGGGATTGGAAAACTTGTGGAAGATAAAGAGAAGGTTTTCTCCTTAGTCAATAGTCTTGGAGCTCAATATGAAGGTTTCACTACTGCATTGCTTAAACCTCCAATGCCCTCCTATGCTAAAGTTGTGCCTCTGTTGCGAAGCTTTGATATTCACCACAAACTTCATGACACTGAACTAAGTAATCATGTGGCTTTCTATGGTAACAAACAAAAGAGGTCTAATTACTCCAACCACAAAGGAGGCAGTCATAACACTAATCAAAACTTCTCCTCCGAAGGCAAAGGTTTTCCTCATCAAAATAATCATGATTCTAGTGGAAACTCTCACACTGCTGCCAACGATGGTCGTCCATAATGTCAGATTTGCAACAAATTTGGGCATCACGCCTTCAAATGCTGGCACTGCTTTTACTAAACTTTTCAAGACAATGATATTCCTGAAGCTCTTGCAGCTCTTACCATCCACAACCCCACCAACCATGAATGGATGACCGACATTGGAGCATCGGCTCATATTACTTCCAATGTAGGTATTTTACACAATTGGGGAGATAGGCTCTCAGTCGCTGGGAGAGAGAGGTGAGGTCACGATGGATGGGAGAGAGAGTTGAGGTCGCGGTGGGGTAGAGAGTTATCTCGCAGTCGCTGGGAGAGAGAGAGAGATGAGAGTATTGTGGGGTGGGGGAAGAAAGGAATAAGGGAAAACATAGGTTTTAATTGTATGGCCTTTTGCGGCAGGATATTATTGCTGCAAAAGCTGAAAACGTCGCAGCAAAAATGAAACAATGCGGAATAGAAACAAATAGTTCAGGTAAGTGTGTTTGCGGCGAGAAAAAGTTGCCTAAAAAAGCTACTAACATTGTTGCTAAAACTAATAATAACCCACGAGAAATTAATATTTTTGGTAAAACTATTTGCCAGGAGAAAAAGTCGCCGTAGAAACCTTTTTTCGCCGCAAAAACATTTTTCCCAACAAAGTTTTACTTGCCGACGTGATCTCATGGTAAAAGGTTAGTTTTTTTCCCACGATCAGTTCTCGTGCCATCAGCTAATTATTTGTCACAAATGAATATGTTGGGAAAAACATTCATGTAAAAAGACCATATTTCTTGTAGTATTATAATTAATATCTGAACTTTAAGGTTGCTTTTGTATAAAAAAAAAAAAAATAGAGTTGAGTAAGGATTTGGATTTAAATGATTTCAAATCAACAAAAATATCAAATCCTTGGTCTTGAAAATTCTAAAAAGTTACTTTGGTTTTGATGCAAATGAAATCTAGTTGCTTTTCAACCATTGCGCGCTAGCGTTTTTCCTTGGTAGTAAAGAGGCTGCTCTCTTGAATTCTCTCAGTCATCTTTGGACAGCGTTCTCTACCGCTATGACGATTGATCTAGGTAGGGCAGCTAGAACCTCTCCTAGCTATCAACCATCTATTTTAGACTAATATTTAGAATGAACAATTTTATATATTTCTATCAAATATATCTATAATTATATAAAAACGAAGTTTACAGTTTAAAATCATAGTTGAATATTCAACCGTCTGAATATTTTGAATGTTATTCATATTAGCCTGTTATGTATACGAAGCACGCAGTACAATTAATGGTTAGCCTATTATCTATACGAAGCGGTGGAATTAATTGCCAAGCGGTGCATAGTTTTATAGTTTAAACTCATAGTTCCTGTAAAACATGAAAACACGAAAAAGCCTCAAAATATTCCTGTAAAACACGAAGAGGCAACTGAATGAACAAGCAGTGCAATACTGAACTATAAGCATATTGAATTAGAGGCAACCGTAGTAATCGAAAAAAAAAACCCGAAGTGGCAAGCGGGTTTCTTCGTTTCAAAAAGGAACTGAAGAAGCGTTTATTCATATTTTAGAAAATTGCTTTTCTTTCTTTCACTTTCTTTTCCGCTCTCTCTCTCTCTCAAATCAAGTGAGGCTAGGCCACTGTACTTTCTGCATTCAACTGTGTTTTGGGTGTGGAGGTGCTGAAGTTTGAAGGAAAATTAAACAGGTGAGTCTAACTGTCTTTCGTGTGTTTATGGTATATATAGTCTATGATCTATGCATTATACATGTGATATAAACCCGTGGGAATGAAATCTCTTGAACCCACAATCAATTTGAAAACTTTCCAAGAAAGCCAAAATCAAGTCAAGAATGGAAAACCTAGACCCGATGAGAACTCATTTCAAGAACCTAAATTATATTAAAATCTAGATCCGTTGAAGAACCCGTCTAAAGAACCCAGATTACAAAGGAGGAATGCTACAAAAGTTAGGATTTACCTTTGATAAGTTCAAAAGTTTAATTAAGAACAAGAGGAGTAAAACTCAGCTCACAATGAATAAATTCATCAAATTTGATAAACTTCTGAACATGAGGCAACAAAGAGTATTTAAACTAAAACCTAATTAAAAACTCTAGCCAAAATAATGCCCCATCTTCCAAAAATACCCCTGAGTGAACAGTGCCACGGCTACAGTACGGCGCTACAGTAACCTCTTGAAACCCTAGTTCCTAAAAAGTAACTTTTGAAATAAGCCCTTGGCCAAAATAGAAGGCTTTTCCAAAAACCCTAGTTCATAAGAAATAATAACTTTACCAACTTGCCCTTGAATAGGTGCCCCCCTTAAGTCCTTCTCATAATAAATTTAATTATTCTAAACTAATAAAATAAGTCATTTAAATGAATTAAACAAATTGGGCTCTTGCTAGACTCGGCCCAAGTGCATTGTATCTCCTCATTGATCTTCTTGGCGCTTGATCTTGTGATTGACCCATCTGGAACTTGCAAAATCTTTAAAACTAGGGCCCTTTGGTTCCCATCAACATGTTTGTTCATAGTCCTAAGAAATGAATTAACTAATACCATAAAACATAAAGAATCCAATAAACCTGTTCGATGTAGCCATAGAACATCTTTGAACATAAAGCCAGTAATAAAGAACTTCATTCTCGAGTAGATCCATCATTCAAACATATGTTTCTGATGCATTTATGTTCACATCTTCTATTTATACATTGTTTTTTTTATATGCAATTGAATTTTAAGATATATCCTATAAATGTATTCTTCTCAGGATATGGGAAAGCTAAAAAACAAATCCAATCCCAAAGACATTGAGAAAACTTTAAAGAGACAGATTTTGAGATTATCAACAATAGTCGCACTATAGAATTATCACCAATCCTTGCAACATTCCGATGATAAACCACTGAAAGTTACTGTGGGTGGAATCAACTATACTGGAAATGTGAAAAGCCTGATAAAGAATTTTGAACATGAGGAAAGATGATGGAGAAAGTATTCTAAGAGACAAAATTGTTCATGCTATGCAATGTCAGAGGAAAATTTGGATGAAGGTAGTAACGATATAGACAATCAAAACACAGCTCTAACAAGACTCGAAGAAGTTGGTCATACCAAAAAACATGGTCAAAATGGTAGCATCTACACAAAACGTTATGTTGACACCTGTCACAACCCCGCCCCAAATCCTATGACTGGTACGTGGTCGCGACAATTTACATGTTCTTTCCTTATTAATAAAAGTATGTATTTTTTTATTTTTTTTATTTTTTTTTCTACGAGGGTAAAAGGGATGGACGTGAACATGTCATGCATGTACATTGCGTTTCTAGTTTAAAAGTAAGCACCTGATAAACGATCTATTCAAGATTCTAAATAAAGGACTCTCAGAGTCCATCATCCATTCATCAAACATAACTAGTTCTAAATAAGAGGTAACTCAGTCCCCACAACCCATACAAAAAGGCATTTAACCTTCCTATGTGGGGTTACCATCACCCCACCATAAAAGTTACACCGTTACCATCGTCCCACCACAGTATTTACATCATGCCCAGACGCATATTGTCTTAACGTCAAGCCAACAAAATGTCCCAACATGGGACCCATCATAAAACATAAAAAAAAAGAAACATAACCATTATCCTCAAAAGTCAAACCAACAGGGAACTCTAAACATCAGCCCTTCCCTCCTCAGTAGTGCCCAACTCCACAGCCTCATCATTTATAACTGGACGTTTAAAATATAAACACAAAGTGAGTCTAATACTAAGTAAGCAGCACACCATGCCGTTAACTTATTAATCACATAATCTTTTCTTTTGAAAACATGCATACATAAACGTTTGTTAATTCTTGACAATGCTTTAATGCATAAACAATTTAAAGAATAACTATACTTTCATGCATAAAATTGTACTTTTATGCTTAACCGTACTTTTCATGCATAACTGTACTTTTCATGCTTAACACTACTTTCATGCTTAACTGTACCTTTCATGCTTAACAGGACTTTTTATGCATAAACTGTACTTTCATGCTTAACTGTACCTTTCGTGCTTAACAATACTTTTCATGCTTAAACATTCCTAAGAAATAACTTTACTTTATGTTTCACTTTCTTGGGCTAGTACACACTATTACGCCCCGTGTGTTGGGGTTAGGGGTCTTTTGGACCCGGATTCCAGCCGTGGCCACAGGTTGGGAATCCCTTTCATGGGGGTAGCACTGGGTGCACTACCAGTACTACTTACTCGGCATTGCAATCTGCCCATTCTTTGGTACCCTTTCGTTCATAAGGCTGTTACATACATTCATGCTTTCATTGCTTTCCATTACTTTTCTTAAAAGAATCAACTTTTTCATTATCTTTACTTAGTTCATATGCATATGTATTTCTTTGAAAAGAGTGTTTCATGTCATGTTACATATAGGTAAGGCATAGCTATTTAAGAGAGAGCATGCATAAAAATCTCAAAATGTATTACATTACATACACACAATTATAATCAGTGGGGTACTTAACCTGGATTACCAAGAAAGGCTTGTACATAATATATACTCTTTCTTGAAAAGAACATTTGAAGAGAGAGCGAGACAATCTTTCATAACAGAGCTTTGTGTAAGAAGCATGGTCATAGCAGCTTACCTTGGGGCTTTATAAGTAGATTCCTTGAATCTTGAAATTACACTCCTATTCAATGAAAGGAAATAACATATTAAAATTCATTTCACTTAAGACTTTACTATCCAATACCCATACGCGCTCCCTTAAATTCCAAAAAATGGAATTAAGGCGTCTTCCTTACCCATTTAACTACTTACATGGCACTAAGTCAACCCTTAGTATCCTCCTTCCAATATTTAAGAAAACTTCATATATTTTTCTGAAAACAGTACCAATAAAAGATACATCTCTTGGCAACTTAAAATTTCTAAATAAGCTTACTAGCTTAGGTTTAAAACTCTTAATGGCTTACTAGGCAATAAACTTGAGGAAAGCATGTTTGAAATAATAAACCTTAACTCCAATAATTAACAAATAAAGACATGAGTTCAACAAAAGTAAAATATGATTTGGACTCAAGAAAACATAAGAGAAGGGACTACAAAAATCTGCCTCAGAACACTCGGCTAGAATACCCACCAAGATAGAACACACGCACACGCACACGCACACGCACACAGCAGCACTGTAAAACAGAACATACACACAGCTGGCTCCATAAAACAAAGCATAGACATACACACAGCTGGAATTTCACCAAAACAGAACATGACCCAAGGCAAGACAATCCTCAAGATGCTCGGTTTTAACCAGAAAAAATTTAGGTTTTCGATTACTACCACTAGAGCAGCTAAATGAGGAAACAAAATGAGGAATAAACCCAGAAATTACAACACAACAATCGGTTCACACAATAAATCAAAAACCCCCAAATCACAAGAAATCACATGGAAGGTACAATACCTGTTTGAGTCCCCTTAGAAGCCACAGAAGTACACGGCAATGAGAAGAGGAAGAGCAAAACAGAAATATTTGGGGCTGGAACACAATAGAAATTTCCGAAGCAAGGAACCCTAGGTTAAACCCAAAATCCAAGATTCCAAATCCAGAATTTAAAGCCATAGAATTTAGTTACGGGGTTGGGTTCCTTGAGGATTTTCGATGGAAAACTTGGGTCTACGAATTGAGAGAGATCTGCTTGAAGGAAATGAGAGAAATCGCACGGGTGAGTGGAATCCAAACACTTCTCTTGTGAAGGACGAAGGCCTAAGGAAAAAAAAAAATGGGTTTGCTTTAGGACCGACGTGCAATAGAAGGAAGTAAAAGTCAATTGACTTGTTGAAGAAGCGGACGGTTTCACTTAGAGAAGGTGAGTTGATTAGTCAAGTCTTGTCTTAGAAGCTAAGGAATGGACGGTGGGGATTCAAGCATAGGAAGATATTTTCTCACCTACCCATCCTATGGTTGAGAAGGTTTGGGTCACTTCTTAATTGGATAAAAAGTAGAGGACTTAAAGAAAATAATATAAGGTCTTAAAACAACCCACTTTAAAAAAAAATAAAGGCACACCCATCTTAAAATAAAATAATAAAATAATGAAAGTCTTTGTTTCAAAATATTTAACAAAAAAATAATATTAATAGATGACGTAAAGACCTACGTAGTAGGATTTGGGTATTACAACTCTCCCCTCCTTAAAAATAATCTCGTCCTCGAGATTAACGTACCTTAAAGAAAAAGGGTGGGATATTTATTCTTCATGTCGTATTCGTGCTCCCACGTCGCCTCTTGTTTCGTGTGGTGGTTCCATAGTATTTTGACCATCAGGATTGTTTTGTTGCGATGTACTCGAACCTCCTGATCCAAAATTCGAACCGGCGTCTCCTCATATGAGAAATCCTTATGCACCTGGAGAGGCGCATAATCCAGCACATGGGTAGGGTCGTGCGCATATTTTCGGAGCATTAAGACATGAAAAACATCATGCATAGCTGAAAACTGTGGAGGTAGTGCAAACCGATAAGCTGCTGCTCCAATCTTTTCAAGAATCTCGAACGGGCCAATATATCTTGGGGTTAACTTGCCCTTCTTGCCGAATCTCATCATTCCCTTCTTTGGAGCCACCCGTAGGAATACCTTGTCTCCTACCTCAAAGTGTAGCTCCTTTCTTCTACGATCGGCATATTTCTTCTGCCTCTCTTGAGCTAAAGCAAGTCTTTTTCTGATGATAGTCACCTTCTCTTGCATATTCTGAACTAAATCAGAGCCCAACATTCTTTTCTCACCAATCTCGTCCCAATAAAGGGGCGATCTACATTTGCGCCCATACAAAACTTCGTATGGTGCCGCGTTAATGCTCTCTTGGTGACTATTATTATAGGCGAACTCAATTAGTGGCAAGTATTTTATCCAGCCTTCTTTAAAATACAAGATACATGCCCTTAACATATCTTTAAGAATCTGAATTGTTCTCTCGGATTGGCCGTCCGTCTGAGGATGAAAGGCAGTGCTATAAGTCAATTATGTTCCCAGGTTCCTTTGCACACTCCTCCAAAAAGCTGATGTGAACTTGTAGTCCTTATTCGATATTATCTTGGATGGAACTCCGTGCAACCTGACTATCTCTTTGACGTACAACTCCGCCAATTTATTCATCGAGTAGGTCATCTGGACTGGTACAAAATGGGCTGACTTCGATAATCTGTCGACAATCACCCACACCGAATCTTGTCCTCCCTGGGCTTTAGGAAACCCCGTTACAAAATCCATGCTGATTTCATCCCATGGCCAAACTAGAATTGGCAACGGTTGTAATGTTCCTGAGGGCCTTTGATGCTCGGCTTAAAGCTACTGGCAGGTCAGGCATTGAGCTACAAAGTTGGCCACATCTCGTTTCATCCCACGCCACCAATAGTGTCGTCGCAGGTCTCGGTACATTTTGGTACTACCCGG
The DNA here is from genome assembly GCA_022457165.1 of Juglans mandshurica. Lineage (NCBI taxonomy): Eukaryota > Viridiplantae > Streptophyta > Magnoliopsida > Fagales > Juglandaceae > Juglans > Juglans mandshurica. The sequence goes on from CM039629.1 coordinate 13,101,950, forward strand.
ATGTACTGTGTATAGCCTATGTGCTTCCCTCAGTATTAGGTCTTGTAACTCCTTCTTGGCGGATACGCATAATCTTCCTCTAAACTGTAGAGACCCATCCTCAGAAATCACAAAGTCGAGGTGCTTCCCTTCTAAGACCTCCGTCTTGATCTTCAGATAGCCAATGTCTTTGCCTTGAGCAGCTTTGATTTGGTCCAATATCGTCGGACCAAGAACTAGGCTACCCAGTCTTGCTTGCACATCTCTCACCATCACTACTCCCAGCTTTTCCAAATCCAGAATAATAAATTTCTGGGGAGTATACAAACTCATAAGAGTGCCAGAAGAAGACCTTCGGCTGAGGGTGTCTGCGACTACGTTGGCCTTGCCCGGGTGGTAGTTGATGCTGCAGTCATAATCTTTCAATAGCTCCAACCACCTACGTTGCCTCATATTTAATTCCTTCTGAGTGAAGAAATATTTTAAGCTTTTGTGGTCCGTAAAAATCTCGTAGCATTCCCCATAAAGGTAGTTTCGCCATATCTTTAAGGCGAACACCACGACAGCCAATTCTAAATCATGGGTTAGGTAGTTGTGTTCATACTCCTTAAGTTGACGCGAAGCGTATGCTATAACTCTTCCATGTTGCATAAGAACACATCCCAGCCCTTTGTGTGAGGCATCGCTGTATATTACAAATCCACCAACACCCAAAGGTATAGTGGGAACAGGTGACGTCACAAGTCTCTCTTTGAGTTCCTGGAAGCTCTTCTCACATTCTGCAGTCCATATAAATTTCTCACCCTGTTTGTTCAACCTCGTTAAAGGAACTGCGATGCGAGAAAACCCCTCAACAAATCTTCGATAATACCCCGCAAGACCGAGGAAACTTCTAATTTCTGAAACTGTCTTTGGTCTAGGCCATCCCACTATGGCCTCCACCTTTGCGGGATCTACCGAGATACCATCCTTGGACACTATGTGACCAAGGAAGGAAATCTTTTGTAGCCAAAACTCACATTTATTAAATTTGGCATACAACTTCTTCTTCCGCAGCACTTGTAAGACAACCTCCAAGTGCTTCGCATGTTCCTCCGGGGTTCTTGAGTAAATGAGAATGTCGTCAATGAACACGACCACAAACTGATCGATATATTCTCTAAAGATGCGGTTCATCAAGTCCATAAAAGCTGTTGGAGCGTTAGTTAATCCGAAGGGCATCACCAGAAATTCATAATACCCGTATCTCGTTCTGAAAGGGATTTTCGGAACATCCTCCGCTTTAATCTTCAGCTGATGGTACCCTGAGCGAAGATCAATCTTTGAAAATACTTGGGATCCCTGAAGTTGATCGAACAAATCATCGATTCGTGGTAAAGGGTATCGATTTTTAATCATTACCCTATTCAGCTCTCTATAGTCAATGCAAAGTCGCATCGATCCATCCTTCTTTCTTATAAAGAGAACTGGCGCACCCCATGGTGATACACTAGGGTGGATAAAGCCCTTCTCCAACAACTCTTATAATTGATCCTTGAGCTCCACAGGCGCCATCCGGTATGGAGTTTTGGAAATGGGTGCCGTATCCGGAATGAGGTCTATAAAGAACTCAATCTCTCTATCCGGAGGTAAGCCAGACAGCTCCTCCAGAAAGACATCAGGATAATCCTTTACCACTTCAATATTTTGCAACTTAGGCTTGTCTGGTGGCGGCACAACCAAACTAGCCAGGAATCTTGCGCAACCCTTCCTTAACATAGTGGTGGCCTTCAATGCAGATATCACTCTTGACATAGGGCGCTTACCCACAGCATAGAAGCGGAACTCAGACTCGCCTGGTGGTCTAAATACCACTTCCTTTTTGAAGCATTCTACACTAGCATGGTATCGGGACAACCAATCCATGCCCAAAATTACGTCAAATTCCTCCATGTCAAATAATATTAAGTCGGTGAGGAGGTGTCGACCTTGTACTTCCAGCACACAGCCCTTTAACACGGATTGACAAATCACAGATATCCCAAGGGGTGACTCTAAAGGTTCAGGCACCTTTTTACTCAAACAAGCATATCTACTGGATATAAATGAATGCGTAGCACCAGAATCGAATAGTACTAATGCACGATGTGAAAATAGGGTAAGAATACCTGTCACCACATCAGGGGAAGCATCAACATCATCCATGGTAAGAGCGAATAGTTGAGTTGGTACTAAATTCTTCTGCCCTAGATTAGGTGTCTACACATTAGGAGCCGCGAGAGTTGGGCAATCCCGTACTACATGGCCTGCCTTACCACACTTAAAGTAGGTGTTGGTTCCCATCAGACATTTTCCAGCATGCGGCATGCCACAGGTTTGGCAAGCAGGACGAGATGTCACTGTACCGCGCTGAAGGGCCTTGACCATCTGAAGAGGCTTGGGCGCTTGGCTATACATCGGCCTCTTACCTTTATTCTGCTCAAAGGCTTGAAATTGCCTTTTCTTCTGATTAAACTCTCTCGTTCAAACGCACAGATTTTCCTCTAGAATCACAGCTCGATCCTCTAGGTCGGCGAATTTTCTTATTTTCAATGCAAGGAGAGAGTCCATGATCCTAGGGTTCAGGCCTCGCTCAAACTTTTCAGCCTTCAGCGACTCAGTAAGGACCAGATGTGGGGCAAACCTTGATAGCTTTACAAATTTAGAGGCATACTGCCTCACTGTCATTGATCCCTGCTTCAGATCTGCAAACTCCCTGGCCTTAGCCTCTTGGACCGATAAAGGAAAGAATCGGTCATTAAAGACCTCTTTAAATTTGCTCCAAGTGATCGGGGCGGTTTGTCCCAAGTCCTATTGAAGGAGCCCACGAGTGGCCTTCCACCGCCCGTTGGCTACATCGGCCAGGTTATAAACTGCAAACTCCACTTTTTGCTCTTCTGTACATGGAATCACACTGAAGATCTTCTCGAGGCGTTCTAGCCAATTGTCGGCATCTATTTCAGTACCCTTGCCATCAAACAGCAGAGGGTGCTGTTTGCATAAACGGTCAAAGGCAGTCAGGTGCGGAACCTGTACCTGCGTTGCTGTTTGCCCACTAGTGAAAGCCTCGATGAGGCATGTCGCCGCGTTAATGAGGTCTCCAGAATCTCTTGGGGCCTCTGGTTGTTCTTCGGAATCGCGGGCACTGGGCGGCCCTTGACGCTTATTACTATTATTCTGGGTTGCCATATTGGAACATGTATGACAATAGTATTAGCAACACTTGAACAAAGAACATACGTGACTCGCAATCTTTTACAGAATTCATAACGTACAGTAAAAGAAATAACATTTGAACCTGCTGCGGAGCTTGGCACGCTTTAGAGAGGGAGCTTCAACATAGTTATCCCTAAAGTCTATAGGACTCCTTAACCTTTGCTCTGATACCAAGATTTGTCACAACCCCGCCCCAAATCCTATGACTGGTACGTGGTCGCGACAATTTACCTGTTCTTTCCTTATTAATAAAAGTATGTATTTATTTATTTATTCTTTTTTTTTCTACGTGGGTAAAAGGGATGGATGTGAACATGTCATGCATGTATATTGCGTTTCTAGTTTAAAAGTAAGCACCTGATAAACGATCTAATATGAAAACAATGGATAGATTGTTATTTGTTAGAGAACCTAAGCAACAAACCAAAGGAAGAAACACATCTAATATGAAACACATCATTTAACTGTCTCATAGAATGCTCATATAATATTTTATATGTTGTTACATGTTTTAGTACCATTGCCTAACTCTAAAATTAGTTAAGTTTTATATGTTGTTACATGTTTTAGTACCGACAGTACAAAAAGCACCCAGCTAGCACTAAATCAGGGTATCTTATAATGTATTGGTGGTGGGGTAGAGAGACTCTTGTATTCAGTTGGATACCTAAAATATTATATGAGCATTCTATGAGACAGTTAAATGATGTGTTTCATATTAGATGTGTTTCTTCCTTTGGTTTGTTGCTTAGGTTCTCTAACAAATAACAATCTATCCACTGTTTTCACATTAAATGTTTAAAAAAGTTACCACTAGTGTATAGATGTGTTTTTATAACATTAAAAAATAACAATTTTTCTTTTTTATATATTAATGTTTAAAAAAGTTACCACTAGTGTATATATGTGTTGTTAATGAAACAACTTCAGAATCAACCCTACAAAATGGTACTGCCTACCACCTAGCTCACTCTTTGATTTGCATGCGCTCACATGTCCAATATATATGCATCATATATATATATATATATATATATTTATATATTTGGCAATTACAGTAATTATCAAAGACTTTATTGATACTCAATGGTCATATCAATCTTCTCTTATATATATTATTCCGACGGTATTAACTTTTTTTTTTCTGCCCAGTTTTATATATATATATATTCCATTAACTTAATCGTTTGTCCCGGAAGGATTCATCAGAAATATGCTTTTAGTTTCTAAAAATAACTCTTTTTATGGGCCAAGTTAGAAAAAAATGAATTTCATTCTCAAGTAATTATAAATGTACATTCAGAAAAATCATTGTGCTATAAGTTGTCATTGTTCTTACATATATATATGCATGCTTTTGGCCTAATTTTGATCACGCAATAGCAGCAAGCCTGATCTCTTGGCTTAATTGCTCTGATCCTTTTCCTGAGGTTGATGCAACAAGTGAATCTCTTGGCTCCGAGTGTGAAAGAATTACAATTTGGTCGGTTTATTAAAACTGGTAATTAAGAGCCTACTTCTCCATCAGGAAATTCTCTTATAATTACAAAACCAAGGCGTACGTTGGTTGCAGCCACCAGCATCTCCCTTGAGACTCTAATACTAAATAAATATATCGATCGGAAATCCATGCCGATCGACTTCAATAGCTAGCCCTACTTAATTAACTTTCTAATTTATATATGTTTGATGCAGGTTTTCTGATTTTGACCAGAGTCATAGCTGTGACATCTTGTGTGACATTTGCAGCAGGATTGGCTGCAAGACAGGGCCCCATTCCCATGGCTGCATTCTAGATTTGTTTACAGGTCTGGTTAACATCATCACTTCTTGCTGATGGTTTGACCGTTTCTGGACAGGTAGGCATTATTGCTGATGGTAATTCTGCATGCATGCATGCTTACTTAATGAAGATGGCCGTGTGGGTCCGCGTTTGTAGGTCGACTTGTGTCCAATTGAAAATCAAATACTAATTAATCAGGACTGATCTACTTTCTCTGTTGTTTATAAGGCAATCCTAGCTTATGCTTTTACCGGTATATATATATATATATATATTTTCCTACCTACCTACTAATATATATATATATATATATATTCAAAACACAACTAAATTAAAGAATTACATCTAAATATATAATTTCTTCATTTGAGCAGATAAGTACTGATCGAATTCTCCCTTTTCTTTTGGCTTAATTCTGAAGTTTATAGCAAGTACACAACCAATAAACACCTTAGCTTTTGTTCTTGATGGTGTGAACTTTGGAGCATCTAACTTTGCATATACTGCATATTCAATGGCAAGTTCACTAAACTCTCTTGTTCAGATTATTATGGCTATAGCAAGTATTACCTCAGAATACCTTCTGGCTAAAGCCAGAGGTTATATTGGAATCTGGTATGCCTTAATCATCTACATGGGTTTGTGCACAGTTGCTGGTGTTTGGAGGTGATTTTCCTTTTGTAATCCACATGGTACCTTCTCTGATGGAAATGGGGGCGCACCTTTCTGTTACCAGGTTCCTTAGACATTATATCTCAGTTGGATGTGTAATGTGAGTTTACTCTTAGTGGCAATCCCTGTCATAGGCTAGTCTACCCTCCTACCAAGTATTATAGTAGATAGGATGCCACTGTTATCACTTTTGATATGGTACTAACCTTGGCCAGCTGCTACTACCATTGATATTCATAAAAAAAAGGCTTAATACTTCTAGCGAATATCAATTTGTATAACTACTATGTATTTGTGCATTTTTTTCACTTTTACACTTAATTTTTTTTCTTAGTTGTACAATGATTGATTCATTGCAGGCATCCGAAATGTCTAAGCATCTTTCTCCCTATCATTGTTCTCCAGTTCATCTCATTTGAGGCATCTGTTTCCTTTTTAAGGCATGTTTTGTGAATTTTTTTTTTTATTTTCTGAAACACTTTTTCCGGCGAGTAAAATTCGTCGGAAATATTTTTTTAATCGCATGAACTTATTTCCGGCGACATTAAATCGCCGGAAATACTTTGACTCTTCTTTCTCTCAAGTAAGAAGAGTCAAAGTAGGCATGAAGAAGATCTATAAACAAAGGATTTTAAATTTTAAAGATCCAAATCTAAATCTCTCTCTCAAATCCATCAACCCAAATACATTACTAAAGTGTGCTTGAAATGAGTTCTTTCATCTAGATAGTCACTTAAAGCTATTGTTTTATTTGGTACTTTCATCCCCCCGCATGATTTGATGATCTGCTAGTTTAAGAGATGATAAATTAAGGGCAAAAAGAATATAAGCCATCACATAATGAAAAATATAAGCTAGTACGCACGATATAATAAGGTGGAAGCTGCCATTATTTAATCAACAAAATGATCGGAAGCACAAGGAAGTTTCGTTTGCAGGCTTATTATAAGCACAAATTGAGAGAGATAGATCAGATACCATATGAGTACTACATATAATGGATCGATCCACCATGAAAGACACGAGGTACCTGCTCAAACTAAGATGACCAAAAACAAACAAAAAACCAACAATACATGATGCAGGAAAGGGTACCTTTTTACGTACTTTCTTTTTCAGAAAATAAAGGTACTTATTTATAATATATGCTATATGCATGTGATGTTTTTGTTCCATCTACTCCTGGCTGATCTTCATAAGAGTATCATCTATCTCTCTGGTAAGATCAGCTACAAACTGAAGCAATACTTTTGGATCTGGTATATCCGCGTTAAGTTTGTCATATTCATAAGTCCAACGGACCAAGCATCCCTCTTTCTTTGGAATGGCCTGAAAAATGAACTTGAAACTTTTGAATGACTCTACGAGTAGTCCTCCTATCACCTTGAACGTAACCGATAGTTTTTCGTCATCTATGCTCTCGTATATCTCCTTGGAAATTACAGTTTTCCCCCCTACGAAGCCAGACCAATAAGAAAAAGAATCGATGAAACAATATATAGAAGCTGCAATGATACCCTAAACTATCAATTTCCAGAATCACCATGTAATACAATATACTATAAACATGTGACACGTGAGAGAGTTTGTATTACTACAATATATTATCAACAACAAACTAATTTTGTTGCCCTTACCGAATACGAGATGCCAGTTAACGACTGCACCCACTTCTTCCCATTTACCTTCAACTAAATCAACCTTGGGTATACAGGTAGGGCAAAGTTTTGGTATCTCGTACAGTCGTTTCGCGTTAGCCTCATAAAAAGCACGAGCTGGTGACTTGACCTCTATTTCAATACTTAACTTACCAGACAGATCAGAAGAAGACATTTTTCCTTTCAATTATTAGGAGTTTTCAGTTTTCTAGAACGAGCAAGGAGATCAAGCAGTTAGCAGTAGGAATTAAAGACTGTGTCCAGGCCACTAATGCTCTTCGCGGCTTTTATAGGAAAAAATGGCCTGGGTTTAGTCGACAAGTTCCTCATGTTCTTAAAGCTAGCTCGCGGAAATTGAGGGGCCATGCTAATCTAAAACATATATAATGGACATTAATGGTATACGGTCTTACACCACTGCTAAACTAAAACCAACCCCATAACTACACACACACACACACACACACACACACACACACACACATATATATAGCCAGCTCTAAGTTAGGTTATAATATTCCAAGTACAGATCGAAAGTGGTGATTAAACCCCATACCTACACATCATTTTTCTTTAAATTTTATTTCTCCTACCTACCTTCACCCTATAAGAGTTTACACAGTTAAATTGGCAAGAAAGCTTAATGTATTTCCATTACAACATGTCTAAATATAATACAAGGTTGTAGCTAAATAAGGAATGTACATCTATGAATAGAAGGTGGAAAACAGATTGATTACAAATCTATTTACAGAATCATAAATCAAGGGATTGCCATAGATCATGGGGATTCCCTTATATGACCAGTCAAAATTAAGGTTCCATCAGCAACGCTGATTTTGCTCCGCAATCGTTGGAAAAGAGATCGTGCAAGGGCTTGGTGAGTAAATCGGCGAGCTGATCATCTGTGTGCACATGAGCTATGCGCAGCTGACCATGACGAACAAAGTCACGGACAAAGTGAAGATCAATGGCTATATGTTTCATCCTGGAGTGCATGACAAGATTGAGACTGAGTTGAGTGGCACCAACATTATCACATAGAAGCAGTGGAGTGTCACGAAGCTTGAGACCAAGTTCATTAAGAAGGGATTGAATCCAAGCCATATCTGAGGCAGTAGTTGCAAGTGCTCAAGACTCTACCTTGGTGAACGAACGAGCAACTGCCTTTTGCTTCCAAGTACGCCAGCTGATGGGATTATTACCCAGAAAAATAATGTAGGCAATTGTGGTCTTGCGATCATCAAGATTACCCCTCCAGTCAGCATCAGAGAAACCATGAAGCACTAGATTTGTTTGCCAATGCAAGAGAATACCAAAATGAATGGTATGTTTGACGTATCGCAAGAGCCTTTTGACGTGTTGTCAATGAGAGATAGTAGGTTGGTGCATGAACTGAGCAAGGCGATTGACAGCAAATCCTATACTCGGACGCGTAAGGGACAAATACTGAAGAGAACCAATGGTGTGGTAATATGCAGTAGCATCACAGCTTGTGGTGCCATCGTCGAGAAGAAGCTTAACAAACATGGACATAGGTGTTTGTACTTCTTTGGCACCAGTCATCTTCAACCGAGTGAGAAGATCATGAACATATCAGTTCTGAGAGAGGAAGAGGCCTTGCATCACGGGTATGACTTCCACCCCTAGGAAGTCATGCAAGTCACTTACTTCCTTCAAGGAAACTTTATCGCCCAAGGACCTAACAACACGCTGCAAGAACTGATTGTTGTTGCCCGTTAATATTAAATCATCAACATAGACCAAAACGCAGAAAAGGATGCCATCCCGATTGTAGAAGAACAAGGAGTTATCTGACTTGGAATTAAAGAACCCCAACTCCAATAAGCTAGACTGCTGGGCATTGTACCAGGCTCTAAGGGCCTGCTTGAGGCCATAGATGAACTTTTGCATAGCAGAAACATGGTGAGGATGAGACTGATCAACAAAACCAACGGGCTGTTGCATGAAGACTTGCTCCAGTTAGTTGGCCATGCAAGAACGTATTATTGACATTAATTTGATGTAGGGACCAACTGTTGGAGAGAGCCAAAGAGATAATTAGCCGTTTGGTGACGAGGCACGCCTTGAATCTGTCGACAGTCCCATCCAGGTGCCGTTTAACGTGGAACACCCATTTACATCCAACTAAGTTAGATGCAGGAGGTTTAGGGACAAGTTTCCAGGTGCCATGGGAAACCAAAGCAGTGAATTCGTCTACCATAGCTTTGCACCATTGGGGGTTCTTAAGAGCTTGAGAAACACATGTTGGTTCCAAGGTGGAAGCAAGGGGATGCTTGGTAGTTACTGAAAGTTGCTTGGGACGAAAGATGTTGTTCTGAGCTCGAGTAACCATGGGATGGGTGCGGTGAGGTGGCATTGGTACTGCAGGCAGAGAAGACTCGGTGCTAGGGGAAGAATGAATAGGGGAGGCAGAGATCATACTTGGAGTAGTGGTAGGAGTCGAGACGGCAGGAAGCGCAGGTGCAGGAGGTGTGCGATGAGGACCATCCAAAGCGGCAATGCGAACAAGCGGCAATGCGAACAAGAGGCACCGAAGGAGTGGAAGCTATATGTGTAGAAGAGGTGACAGAAGAAATCTCTTGAGGGCGAGGTGGTGCATTTTTTAAACGAAATAAGTGTTCGTCAAAGGTGACATGATGAGAAAAATACAGCTTACCCATGGAGAGGTCCAAACACTTGAAGGCATGTTGAGTGAGGGAGTGCCCGAGGAAAACACAAGGTTGGGACTTTGGTTGGAGCTTGTTTGATCGGTAAGGAACAAGCCAAGGATAACATTGGCAACCAAAGGTTTGCAATTTGTGATAATCAGGGGCACGACCAAAGAGTGCTTCAAAGGGACTTTGGCATAAGAGCAAGAGTGTGGGAAGATGATTAATGAGGTAGACTGCAGTGGCAAGTGCGTAGGTCCAATAAGTGGAAGGAACCGAAGCATGATGGAGCATGGTCATACCTGTTTCAACAACATGGCGATGGCGACGTTGTAACATCCCCTTCCCTAGGGTTAGGAATGTCACGTACATATGTAACTAAAGCCGGTTAAGAGACTTGCATAATTTTTAAAAAATCAAACACTATTCATTCCAAAAGAAAACTAAGTTAAACCATTTTCCAAAAAACATAGTCATATCCAAGTTTCCAAACCAACTAAATTAAAAGAAATCATAAATATAGTCTAAGTTTCATTAGTCCGCTCTTTTTAAACTTGGCCCGCCTGCTCGTAGTCCTCATTCTCCTCACCTAATAGTAAAAAAATGAAATAAAACTAAAATTAGTCGAAGACTCAATAAGAACTCACCACAACGTAAACATAATAATTAAAAGGCTTTAATAAAATTTTCATACTGCATAAAATTCTTGTCATGTCATGCTAAATAAAATCCATGTCATATCATGCTAATGCTCATGCTCATGCTATGCATGATTGTCTTGACTTATCTGAATTAACTGACAAATCTAACTGGCCCACACACTTAACCTTGTGTGCAAGGTTGTGCACCGGCCCCACATCCCGCTACAGCAAGGGGAGCCACTGAGTAGTATTCTAACATATTACGGTGGACCACGCTTGAGTCTGTGGCTTGCACATCCACCCTGAATACTGAACTGAAAGGCCATCTGATTAACTGATCTTATCTTATCTTATCTTACATTTGAAATTAAGATAACTTACGTGTCTTATGCAACATGATATGCATGACATTCATACTAATAGCAATAATTATAAAATGTTGAACCTGAACATGATGCAGAAAATTAACATGATCATATGCTATGATGACTGATATGCTTATATAGATCGTAACATGCTTGGTACATAAAAAGAACGGCTATAAAAAAACTGGCTTTAATAGTAATAGTCTAACTATATATATGCTAATCCTAATTTGTGATCAAATTACTTATCTAGAAGCACTGATACCGAATAATCTCCTCGTATCTCGTTGCCTATAAGAAATACTATACGTCACTAAAAATTCTAGGAATCGTATTTTGACGCTCCATTTAATAATTGAACTTACAATATAGTGAATAATAAATTTAATAACTATTTTTTACATCTAAAACAAATACTGTTATTATTTTAAATTCAAATAATTATCCATTCTTCTAAATCATAACCCAGTAGCAATTTATATTAAAATCTATCAAAACAAATAGTGGAAAAATCATAAACTTAAACAATTTAAAATGTTTTGTTAAGCTTTAACCTATTATTATCTTATACTGAAATTAATAATAAAATACTTAAGTGTAAATTAAATCTAGTCGAAAGCCCAAACTCACATAAATAGGACAAGTTAAATCCGTTTGTCATATGCTCTCAAAAGCTGAAAACATAAAAGAATTAAGCAGACCAACACGTTTTGTCAGCCCATGAGGCTTTTAGAGACCTCTAACATTAATTAAAAATGTATTGCTTAAAGGGTAAATTTGTAAAATCGGTTTAAAAACATCTACCTCTCTGTACATATGATACCTTATGGACACCTTTTCGTACACATCTTGTCTAATGACAGAGAAGAAAAAGCAACTAGGAAAGAATAAGTTATACATAAATTGACTTTCTCTAAATATAAAAATTGTGCATAACTTTGACTATAAGAGATAAGTCCAAAAGAAAAGCAAAGATGGAATATTCTGGAAAAAGGAACAAGGATAAGCCTTATACCAAGGACACTAACGTAAACTTAGTCATAAGAATAGTGATTAGCAATTATAACTATGAGCTTCAGTCAAACAGAATTTTATTCTCATAGAAACCGAGACAAGGAAAAGCTTAAAGGCTCACTGTGTACAAAGCAACTTTGTGCGAGAGGAAGGCAGGCGATGTAATGACGCCTAGACAGAGATCTACCTCTTCCAAAGGCACAATGGAGCAAAACTAAGGTGAGCAAAATAATTGTTTGTTAGACTGATGAAAAAAGAACAGAAGAAAGGAAGCGAAAAGAGCAAACCAGTGAGGCTTACCACCAGAGGAAAAAGATGCTGAGCACGGACAAAATATATATTTTTTTATCTGTAGCATAATGGATGAGATCAAGAGAAATTTTCCTTGATGCAAAAGGACGGAAATAGAGAATAAAGGAGGTAGGGTATTTGCTGCACTGCTAAAATTACGGAGAATATGGAATATAAATTGAAGAATTCGGTTCTTACTATGTAACGTCTGAAAATCGAATAGATCGTCTGAGGAATGGAAACGAAAACAACGGCTGAAAAATCTGAAGGTTTTTAAGGAAATAAATTAAGAACTAAAATTAGTAATAATAATGGTTTTAATAATATAAACAATAAAAATAAAATAATTTAAAATCCTTAACTTAAAAATCATGGCCGTTATAGACGTTCAACCATACTGTTTTGTTAAGGGGTGTGTGGGACAGTGGTGTAATGGCTAATACCACGAGCAGTGAGAAAAGAACGTAGCTTGATAAATTCACCACCATTGTCGAAGTACAAGTTTTTAAGCTTGCATGAAAATTGATTCTCAACCATGGTGGTAAATTGAAAAAACGTAGGACTAACATCAAATTTTTGCCACAAGGGACAAAACCAGCAATACTTAGTGAAACGATCAACAAGTAGTAAATAATATCGATAGCCATCAATGGATGGAACCGGTGAGGGTTCCTACACATCGGCATACCAAAATTCAAGAGGGACAGTGCTATTGAGAGAAGTGGAACTAAAGGGTAGTTTATGCGACTTATTATATTGACAAGAAATACAAGACAATGTGGACTTAGAGGAGGACATAGGTAAAACATGAGTTCGAAGAAGCGATGACAAGATCTTTGGAGCGGGATTCCCCAGCCGATGATGCCAGCAATCAAAGGAGACACGAGTTCCAGCTAAATGAATTTGATTGACATGAGGTGAGACGGAACACAATGCCACAGGATACACACCATCTTCACACCTGCCACGCATGAGCACTGCTCCCGTCATCTGATCCCTCAGAAGATAAAAGAAAGGGTGAAATTCAATGACAACATTATTATCATGAGTGAATGTATGAACCGATATTCAATTTTTGTGAGTGAGAGGCGCATGTAAGGTTTCTTTTAAGGTAAGAGATCGGGAAGGTGAGGAAATGGTGGCCGACCCAATGTGGGCAACGTGCAAACCTGTACCACCCCCAAGATCACCTCATCCTGGCTCTTATTCTTAAAATGAATCAAGAGATTGGCCAAGTCAGATGTGATATTATGAGAAGCAGAAGAGTCAAGAAGCCATTTGCCGCTTGTTGGAGCCGTTGAAGTAGCACAGTTCGCAGCAGGGCGGGACTGAAGTTTGGCACATCTTTTGGCAATGTGTCCAGACTTATCACAAATGTGGCAAACAGCAGGGGACTTCCTGACGCCATATTTGTTGTTGGAATTTTGTTTGGAGCAAGATTTGTTGTTCTTGAATAGACCATTAGACGGCTTCCGTTGCGATGAGTTTGCTCTGACAACTAGAGCGGAAGCATTGGCATCCATGCGTTTGATATAGTGCTCATGATCAATCAGTAAATCATGCAATTCAGCAAACGACAGGGCAATCTCTTGGGTGCGAATGGGAACCACCATATCTCTGAAGTCTGAACCAAGGCCATTAAGCTCCTAGAGCTTCAAGTCATCATCCGAAACTGGTGCATCAATGAGGGAGAGTTCATCAGCGATAAGAAATTCAGACACCGTGCGAGAACCCCGTTGGATAAGGGTTAAATCCTCCTTTAGCTGCATAATTCAAGCCCGAGCTTTGCTTGCAAACAGACGGGCTAGATGTTGCCAAGCATCATGACTCGTGGTGGTCATTCCGATGAGAGGCATTACGGTTTCAGAAATCGAAGAAAATATCACATTCAGCAACAACTAGTCTTGTCGATACCAGTGTGCATTGCGAGCCACAACAGGGCAAGAGTAGTTGCAGTGGGTGTGGGAGGGCACGGAAGGGTGCCATCCAAATAACCCATCAGATCATAACCAAAAAGAATGGTGATGAACGTTGCATGCCAGGAAGGGTAATTTGATGTGGTAAGCTTATAGACTTGGTTGAGGTGTGGTTGGTGACCAGAGGTAAGTCTGAGGGAGGATTGGAGCCTCCCAAGACTGAGTTGAGATTGGATTGAACACTAGACAACATTGTTTAGGACAGAATCGTGGTTCTCGTGAGAGAAGAACCTACTAATACCATATAAGAGCTTACACAGTTAAATTGGCAAGAAAGCTTAATGTATTTCCATTACAACTTGTCTAAATATAATACAAGGCTGTAGCTAATTAAGGAATGTACATCTATGAATAGAAGGTGGAAAACAGATTGATTACAAATCTACTTACAGAATCATAAATCATGGGATTGTCGTAGATCATGCGGATTCCCTTATACACCTCTCTCTATCTTAATTATCTACTCACTTGTACAACATCACCCCTACTACTATTACCACAATCAACCTTCAAATTTATAACTTCCATGGCTCACAAGCAACTCAAGATGTAAAAACATACAGATTTTACACAAACTCATCAACAGTAATATCCATCCTATTTTAGTTACACATATTTTACACAAACTCAATTACACAAAATTATAAAGATTTTACATAAACTCGTCAACATAAAATCACATAGATTTTACACAACTATATCATCACAACATTACATAAATTTGACACAATCATATCATCACAAATTACACAAATTCACAACAACTATTTTTCATTTCCACTACCAAATTACACAAAAATAAACTCAGAGACAGAGAAAAACAGTGTCTAAAAGAGAGAGAAGATGAAGGGAGAAGCGAAAGAGGCTTACCCTATCTCCAAAATTTTGAGAGGACATGTACTAGACTACGGCCTACGGAGGTGGTTTGGGAAGGGTGGCTGATGCCGGACAAAATAGCGATTATTCTGCTGGCTAGTTCCAACAGATGATCAACACAGAGAAGACGAGATTTGCCCAAAACAATGAGAAAAACTATGAATAATATTGATTAATAGTAAAATTCAAAATTATTTAATGAAGCCCACAAGCCGGACTTAAATAGTGCAAAATTTGAAATTATGAAGATTTTTTCAAAAATGAAAAAAATCTAAATTATTGTATGAGAAATTAATACATAAATAAACAAGAATCCTACCAAAGATTTGGTCAAAATCAAAATCAGAATCATATCCAAACTTGAAACCAAATATTTACTGCTAAGAATGATCGATCGTGAAACAACTTATGAGACAATTAACTTTGTAGATTTTCTTGGAGTTTGAGGATTTTTTTTTCAAATTCTCCTATGCAAAATATTTTTTTGGATTTGAGATGTGGGAAAGAAACTTAATTTTGGAGTATAAGATGCTCAATATTATTTTATTTTTAGCCAATCAAATCAATTTTAATTTTTTCATAATCATTGGGACGATACAACGAAGTGAGAGAAATATTGGTCTAATTGGACATCCAAAAGAAGATCGAGGGAAGAAAGTTTAGAATTCGAAAACAAATTCTCTTCAACCCGGTGAGAGTATTGCAAACCCAATTTGATATGGGGTATCTAAGTCTACCTTAAGAAGATGAATCTGTACAAATATGGAAGGAAAAGCTTAATATCTTCCTTGGACTAAGGGCAATATTAGTTATTTTCCTTCAAATCATATATTTATGATCATTCTTGCTTTGTTAGTAAATATTTGGTTTCAAGTTTGGAAATGATTATGATTTTGATTTTGACCAAATTTTGTGAATTTAGCCAATGATGTCATCATATATTTAGGTGCTCCAATTTGTAGTTTATTAATTTCTCTTTACTAACAAAGTTGTCCACAAGATTTATTGATTTCTTTCAATATACCAAGCCACATACTTAATAATCCAAATATTTATATCTAAGTTAAAAATACCTAATTTCATAAGCATCGCTTAGAGTTGATGATACTAAAACAAGAATATTAATATCACACTCATATTCCCAATTTTGGGTGTTCTATCATATTTTCAACATGAACCAAGGGATGCAACTCACTTGGGTCATATAAACGCTAAATTTAATTTCAATTGCATGTTTTATATTAGTCTTGTAAAATTGGATACTCTTGTGCCTTAGAGCCGACCATGTCACTGTGTGCATTTTTCAGTTATGATGTAACCCAGGCATCGTCTGTAATGATCTTTCTTTCACACCGTATGTTTACAAATTTCTAGCAAAACTTCTCTCACAGAAAACACCGACTGGTAATATATCATCAAGTACAAGAAAAACTCTACTTCAACAGGCCATGGGTAACCCCCGCATAACCGGGTGATATAACATTTTATTTTTTCACCTCTCTCTTCATCTCGGTCCCTCTCTCTCTCTCTATCAATTTTTTCCTACCCTCTTCTTCCTCTCAGTCTCCCTCTTGATTTCACTCATTGTCCCCTCCCCACCCCCCCTTTTTCTACTTTCTCAAGAAGCAAAGAGGACGGCACCACCAAAACTCCCCAACTACAACCCAATGAAAAACTCCAGGCCATGGAATTGGCAGAAACTTTCATCATCTTTTGCAATTGGTATCCCCGAGTTGAGCAAAATCTGGTCAATATACCAATTAGCATCTGGGCCATCTGAATTTTGAGAGAAGTAATTTTAGACATCAATTTGAAGAGAACATGTTATTTGAACTCACACAAAATCATAGAAAACGTAACTGCAACTTAGAGCATTCTCATTGGATTAGCTAAAAGCTAAATTCAATGAGAATTTAGCTATTAGGTCATAAAATTGTTCACATTGAATTAGCTATATTCCATTTGGAATATAGCTACAGTAATATCCAAACTAATTTCCAAATTTGGAACACACTATTCATTCATCAAATCATTTTTATATTATTTCTTTCTCTCTCCCTTTAATATCAATTATTTCTGTCTCCATTTTAAATGACAATTGAAAAATATAATTAGAATACAATTACTAATTAATATATAATATTATGAATAGTAAAATATGATAAAATAAAATAAATTCATAATTAAAAAAATTAAAAATTTTTCAAAATTATTAATTACTCATTACTATATAATGAATAAATGGATAATCCAATGTGGAGATTTGATGTGAATAGTCAAAGTTAAATTCATCTTATATTATTTATTGTCATATAATGAAAAAATGGCTATTCCAATGTAGAAACTTATGTGAATGTAATAATAGCTAAATGCTAAATTCATCTTACATTCATCAAAAATGTACTTTAACTTTAGCTAATCCAATGAGAGTGCTCTTAGAATTGCCGATTGCTTGGAAGAAGAACTAGAAAATTTACCTTGCAATAAATAATTGCATTGACTAAAAAAAATATTCGTTTGTTTTTGGCAAGTAGTCGAAGCTAAGCTTCATCACTATCACATTTACAAACTATTTGGGTTTGCAATTTTTATGCAGATTTGCCTTACAAGGAATTTACTCAGCTTAGGCACTGTCTTTTATTGATTTTTTGATTCGTGAATGGAGAAAGCCAACCAGACGATGGATGCTACGAGGGAGAAGGTCAATGAAAACACAGTAAATCCCTACAGCCTGTGGATCTGTAACACCCGCCCTTGTAGTGAGACTTTTTATAAAATGATTTTAGAAAGGACGACGAGAATTATCATTTGTTTTAAAACTTTTACTTCCATACCCAGGGTGCAAGACTCTACGTTATAAAATAAAATGTGCTTTGAGAATAAAATAGGTTTATAGCGGAAAACATTGATCTTAAAATAAAATGGCCTCTCATACAATTAAAACTCTCATGCCTAGACTTTCGTACTCTTCCCCTTGTGCCGTGCCCATGCTGACGCGTTCTACTCATTTAGTTCCTGTAGGGGGAGGGATATATACATAAAAACTAAAATGAGTCGAATACTCAGTAAGCATTACTTCATACTGTTTAAATATACTAACATAGGTTTTCAGTCATGCATTCATACATTCCATGCATACTATACGTACATGCATACATTCATTTGAAAACATCACTAGGCGGGGTTTTTTTAAAAAATAGTTTTTTTTTCGTAAAACATATCTTTCATTAGTGCCTTCATTTCTTAAGGAGTTTGATGCATTCATACATTATTTCTTATCACTTTCTTTGGCCGTTGCACACTGTTACGCCCCGTGTGCTGAGGTTAGCGGTCTTCCTTTGGACTTGGATAACGCTAGTGGCCACGAGTTGGGAATCCCTTTCGGTCAGGGGGCAACACTGGGTGCACTACCAGTACTACTTACCCGGCATTGCAATCTGCCGAGTACTTTGGTACCATTTTCATTCAGTCTTGGCCGTTACGTATTTTCTTATAGTAAACGTTCATTTCATTTCATTCCTTTTCATTTAACAGTTTGTTCATAGAAGAACGTCATTTAAAAGCATGAGCTTAAACATCATCTTTCATGGCATCCATACAGCATCAGTTCATTGGGACATTTCAACATCAATTCATAGGGACGTTTAAAACACTTTCTTCTCGTCGTTTAAAGTATCACATTAAACCACAAGGCATAAGCCTCACATCTCATTTCGTGAAAATACATACAATAGACACTGCGTATAGTCATCAATTCACATGCATACAATTAATACTTTGGTTGCGTAAAAAGGGACTGCCAAGAAGACTTAGCATGCTTTGAACACTTAGCATGTTTTTCATAAAACATCGTTTCGTAAGGCATCGTAAAGGAAAAATATTTCATTTTCTTCATTTTCATATCTTTTAGAAAACTCTAGAAGAGTATGAACATAATACTTACCTGGACTCCATGCTACTTTCATATCATGTAGTCCATTCGTGTGCGTGTCAGATGGCAACCTATATGCATACACATAACCTTGACATCATTCTCTATCTAGTGCATAAGCAACTTAAACTAGAATAGAATTACATTTCACTTGAAAACACTCTACTTCTATCACGTGCCCTTTACTATGCTAAAACCTTCAGGACCTACTTACGGTAACTACCTCTTCCAAACTCAAGGTCTTACTTGGAGTGCTCATCCACTAAAGTGAACCCATGATTCACCTTAGGGTTAAGACACTAAGACCTTCGTCTTACTCTTACTATTGACCACATTCCGATGCATGATTCCGACTGAATGAGTCACGCATCCAATTCCTAGACAATACACCTGTCACTACCTTCATGCATCTTAGCTCACACTAAATCCTCATTCCCATCCATACACGCCACACTGCTTTGAGCCAACTCTGAGGCTTAAGCACTGTGTAACCAAGCTTAGGACAGATTATCTATTACATATGGTGAATCCGCCCGGCACATGTGTCTAACTAGATTACACACGTACCTTACCCCTTTATCACCTAAGACCAACATATAATATGTTGATCACATGCTCATAGGGACAAGCGCCATACTCTAATACCAACCTTCTCTTAACCTAGCTGGCATGACTCTTAAATAAATTTCATCCTCGAAATTTGCTTAGGGTTCTAGGGATTTGTGCAATGTCCTTAGCATTTGCTCACCCTTACTTTGGACTCGTTCATACTAGTCCTCGCGTTGTCTTTACGCTTCTCCACGCACATTCAGCATCTCAGTCAGTTCTTGTACAGAACTTTTCCCTCACGTCTTGTCGCTCCTCCTTCGACATTCTTAAAGTCAGTTCGAAACACTTGAGCCCATCCATCATGTAGCGCTTGTACCTTCCATAATAAGATTCTTGCCAGCAAAGCTTGAAGTCGCCATCTCATCTTCCATCTCGATCCTAGTTTAGCTCGTGGTCGTTCATGCGTTTCTTAACTATTGCAACCTCTTTAACGTTTCTAATCTGTCCCTCAACTAGCAAGCAACCATTTCTACATTTCCTAATGTTCCATCGTCCATTCCTTATACTCTAGCTATGTTCAGTCCCTTATACCTCTTACATTCTATGCACTTAGCATTACTACCTCTTACTAGTTGCCAGTCTGACAAGCATGCATTAATTAGGTCATACTTTGAAAATATCATAGCAATAGAATAAAATACTTTCTTGTACTTAGTGCAGGACGAGACATGCCTTGGGAAGACGTCAGTCTAGGTTTTTCCTTCACTTGCAGTTCTCTTTTCAAAAGTTTTATTTCTTTGAAAAAAGTTTTCTCCCTTTTATTTTGAAAAGAATTTTACAAAGTCTAGCATAAACTGGGCTTCGCTCTGATACCACTATGTAACGTCCGTCCTTGTTGTGGGACTTTTTATAAAATGATTTTAGAAAGGACGACGGGAATTACTGTTCGTTTTAAAACTTTTTACTTCCATACCGAGGGTGCAAGACTCTATGTTATAAAATAAAATGTGCTTTGAGAATAAAAGAGGTTTACAATGGAAAACATTAATCTTAAAATAAAATGGACTCTCATACAATTAAAACTCTCATGCCTAGACTTCCGTACTCTTCCCCTTGGGCCATGTCTAGCCTGACGCGTTCTACTCATTCAGTTCCTGTGGGGGGAGGGACACACATAAAAACTTAAATGAGTCGAATATTCAATAAGCATTATTGCATACCGTTAAAATATACTAAGATAGGTTTTCAGTCATGCATTCATACATTCCATACATACTATACGTACATGCATACAATCATTTGAAAACATCACTAGGCAGGATTTTTCTTTGAAAAAGAGTTTTCTTTTCATAAAACGTATCTCCCATCAGTGTCTTCATTTCTTAGAGTCTCATGCATTCATACATTTTTTCTTATCACTTTCTTTGGCCGTTGCACACTATTACGCCTTGTGTGCTGGGGTTAGCGGTCTTCCTTTGGACCTGGATTCCACCTGTGGCCACGGGTTGGGAATCCCTTTCAGTCAGAGGGCAGCACTGGCCACTACCAGTACTACATACCCGGCATTGCAATCTGCCCAATCCTTTGGTACCCTTTTCATTCAGTCATGGCCATTACGCATTTTCATACAGTAAACATTCATTTCATTTCAGTCCTTTCCTGTTTAGTCCTTTTCATTTAACAATTCGTTCATGGAAGAACGTCATTTAAAAGCATGAGCTTGAACATTATCTTTCATGGCATCCATAAAGCCTCAGTTCATAGGGATGTTTAAAACACTTTCTTCGCATCGTTTAAAGCATCGCTTAAAGCACAAGGCATAAGCCTCACATCTCATTTTGTGATAATACATACAATAGATACCGCGTATAATCATTCATTCACATGCATACAATTAATACTTTGGTTGCGTAAAAAGGGGCTGCCAAGAAGGGCCATACGTATACCTTTGAACACTTAGCATGCTTTTCGTAAAACATCGTTTCATTTCGTTTCGTAAGGCACTGTAAAGGAAAAACATTTCATTTTCTTCATTTTCATATCTTTTAGAAAACTCTAGAAGAGTATGAACATAATACTTACCTAGACTTCATGCTACTTTCATATCATGCAGTCCATTCGTGTGTGTGTTAGATGGCAACCTACATGCATACACATAACCTGGACGTCATTTTCTATATAGTGCATAAGCAACTTAAACTAGAATAGAACCACACTTCACTTGAAAACACTCTCCTTCTATCCCATGCTCTTACGTGCGCTTTACTATGCTACAACCTTCAAGATCTACTTGCAGTCACTACCTCTTCCAAACTCAAGGTCTTACCTCGAGTGCTCATCTACTAAAGTGAACCCATGATTCACCTTAGGGTTAAGACACTAAGACCTTCGTCTTACTCTTACTATTGACCACATTCCGATGCATGATTCCTACCGACGGAGTCACGCATCCTAATGCTAGACAATACACCCGTCACTAACTTCATGCATCTTAGCTCACACTAAATTCTCATTCCCATCCATACACGCCACACAGCTTTGAGCCAACTTTGAGGCTTAAGCACCGTGTAACCATGCTTTGGATAGATTACCCATTACATATGGTGAATCCGTCTGGCACATGTGTATAACCATATTACACACGTACCTTTCCCCTTTATCACCTAAGACCAACATATAATCTGTTGATCACATGCTCGTAGGGACATGCGCCATACTCCGATACCAACATTCTCTTAACCCGGCTAGCAGGACTCTTCATGCTACCTATCCCTCTTGATAGTTCATCCCAACACTTAACACGACAAGACTCCGTTCGATTATGCCTTACATCACGTCAAATAGCTCGAGACTACTCACAAGCTATACCGTGACCTTGCCAAGTCACCTGACATCCCACTAAGTCATTTCTACACTAACTCCTAACTCATCACGAGTATAGTCCCTCATGTACTCCTGTCACATCGTGACATCTCATCACATTCCCGCTGCAACATTCTTACACTAACTCCTCAACCATCACAAGCACGACTTCTTGTTTAACCATGTCACTCCATGACATTCCCCCATCATGCTTCCGCTGCCCTACTCTTACACTTATTCTATCACTTCACACATACTCCCAGCCATAAGTCAACTACACGGTGACACTTGTCACCTCAGACTACAGGCCACATCACAGCTACTTTGGGAAACTTTTTCACAATTCCCGACACTACTAATCACGCTCTACGCTCATCAACTACGCAACCATCCTTATCTCTGTGACACGCCACACAGTGTGTCACTTCACCTCATGGAGTACATCCCACGTGTACTCCCTTCACACATGCTATGCCACATCACCACTATGGCGTACATGCCATATGGTGTATCACTCCATCACATTGAGTACACTCCACGTGTACTCTTCCCAATCCACACTTCACAGCACAGTCCACAACACTACATAGCACACTTCCCAACTACGCCCAACACTTCACGTACACAATGCATCACATCACCACACTACACAACGAACTCCACAAATATTAACTGCACAGTCCACAACCTTACCAACCAACTAATATTTAACATAAATAACGAGGGATAAAGGGTTATACCATCAACGGGATAACCCATGCATTGCTAGCTGTCCGACCTAGCCAGTGGTGATGGAAGCCACTAGCTTGGGCGGTAGCGGTCACTACTGTGACCATACGACAAGACTATCTCGAGGACTGGATCTAGGATTTTGGTGGGTAGATCTGGGCTATGCGAGGGTGGCCGACATGGTGGGAGTTCATGGGTAATGGGTAACACTGTGTACGATGGTAGTCAGCCACGTGCAGTGGATGTTTTGGCCACTAGTGGCGGCTAGAGGTGCGGGTCTGGAAGGGGCTAAGCATGGAGGGGATTGGGAGGACCTTGGCGAGGTGGTGATGGCATTGGTAAGGTGGTGCATCAGTAGATCTAAGCCGTGCGTGAGAGAGAGTCTGTTAGAGAGAGGGCGTGTGTGAGGGATAGATCGGGGCTATGGGTGGTTGGGGTAGGCTGATGGTGGCCAGAGGAGGCTTGAGATGGCGACTGGACGCCGTGGGTGACAACGTATGGCGGTTAAGGTGAAGGAAACCATGCGTGAGGTAGAGAGCCTGTGCGTGTGATGGAGGGGCTACAGGCTTTGGGTCAAGGGGAGGAGGAAGGGGGACGTCAGGGGTGCTCATGGTGGTGCTTGGTGGCAGCGTACGGCGGCGCTAGAAGCTACGCATGTTGAAGCCATGCATGAGGGGCTGTGGGCGTGCGTGGGAGAGGGTAGCTACGAGATGGAGGTTGGGTTTGATGGTGGGAGCTTGCCGGCGTGAGAGGCAGTCACCGGTGGTGGCGGTGAGGCTAGGTGGCGCACGGTAGCGCCGGGCTAGAGGAGAAAATAATTGAGTGAGAGGAAGAGGGGACGTGCGGCGTAAGCTGAGGGAGAGGGAGGAGAGAGAGGAGAGAGAGGGAAAAGGGAACTTCAGAACGATCTAACAGTAAGATATTAAACATCGATTTAACTTAAAAACACTGAGTGGGTTTAAGATAGAATATTATTTAAACTAAACTTTAGTTTATAAAATAATATCCCTTCATCATTAATAAAATGTTGAAATCTTATTTAATATCGTTAAGAGAATAAAATCATTGAATTAATTAGAGTTTTCAACATAATTTAAGTCACATAACATTTTAAATAGCTGAAATCATTTCCTACAATTATAATATTTTTGGAGCTCTTCAAAAATATTATAATTGTCTTATTTAAAATCAAGCTTGGTTCAATAACACTGGAAATACCCAATATAAATATTTCCAGGGCATATAAAATATTCGAGGGCTTTAAAACGTTGGGCTTACTTTAGAAATCACATAATATATTTAAAAACATGCCATCAAGATTCGGCACGCATAATGAGGCTCGCAGTCGCTAGAGAAAAGGGGCAGACTGTTACATAATTTCTGTCCTCGGAATCTGCTTACGTCAGAAAGAAGGATCGGAGTGTTACATAATCGTTTCAAAAAGAAATTTCTTTGCTTTTTGTTTTTTGTTTTTTACTTTTATTTTATTCTATGTATGCTTCGGTTGCCCCCCGATTCCGCATGCCGGTTGTCCCTAGCAAGTCTACAAATATAGACAATCCACCACAAACATCCCTGACTTTAGGCTAATCCACGTTCATCAATAAAATGGTTGAAGGTTTGATGTAGCTATTCCGGAAAATGGGCTGATACAGACCACTTCATCTGCATAGAATAGATAATGTAACACCTCGCAGTTTAGTGTATTTATTTTTGTGAAGGATTTTTTTAATTAACTTAAATATTAATTCTCTTGTTTTAAATTTATCGGATTTCTGGTTGCATTTATATTATATTTTTAAGTTGTGAAATTTATCTTGATGTGCTTGCTTGATATTAATTATTGTTTGCCTTTAAATTTACTTTTTGCCTTAATGAATAATTTTATTGCTGGACTTTAATTATTTTATTTTATTAATTTTAAGTTGTAGTATTTTTATTTGGCTCTTAAATTATTTTATTGTGCCTTTTTCTTTTGTTGGACCCATCTATTTTTCGGACTGGACTTGTTTGAGTGTATTTTTTTTTCTTTTTTTTCTTTTGAGCCCAACCCATTTTGGTTCCCAGCCCAACCCGTGTGCTTTCAACCCAGCCCACTAAATCCCCCCCCCCCCCCCCCCCAAACGGCATCGTTTTGGGTCCAACCCTTAGGGCTTCATCTCTTCTTTTCTTCTCCTTCTTTCTCCTGCGCGTCGTGGCTTCTTCACCTCATGTCCGTTCCAGTCTTCATCCCCTTCTACAATACGTTCAGCTGCTACTTCTTTTCTTCTCCAGTCTTACGTTTTCTTTTCTTTTCTTCAGTGGGTTGCCATCTGCTGCGTCTCTTCTTCCTCTCCATTTTCATTTTCGGTTCTTCCTCTGCAAGTCAGCCAACGCCACCGTTCATTCCTCCATCTTCGGCTGGTGATGTTTCCATTTCCATATCTTTAATTTTCAGTTTCCCTTTTCGCTGTAAAACCGTGCAAATCTTTTCCTCTTTAGCATATATTTTTCATTTGCTTTTCTCTCCATTTGCAGGTATGTCCGTGAGTCTCCATTATTGTGCTTTCCCCTAACTCTCCCTTACTAATTTCGCGGCTCATGCTTGTGATTTATTCCCATTGCTTTCCTTGTTTTTTTTTTTTTTGGTTGGTTTGGTCCTTCGCTGCCCTATTGTGTTTTACTTTTGCCGTGCCCTGTTTTTGCCATAAAACTCGTAAGCTTCACTCGTATCTTGGTGATTTTGGTGCTTGTCGTGAGTTTGTGTTTTGCTATTGCTTGTTGCCTCTCAGTTTCCCTTGAGTAAGTCTTTGCCGTTGCTCATCTCTTGACTTTCTTGTCTTGTGGTAGTTTAAGAAAGAAATATACATATGTTTGTGATTCTCGGTTACTCAAATAATATTAGGTGTTTTACCAATTTGCTTTCTTTGGAACATATGAGCTAATTTATGCTCATTGAATCTGAAAGCTTGAGTTTTGTTTTTGCGTGGGTTAGTCTATTTTGGGCACAGATGTTTGGGCTTATAAGCTAAACCAATGTAATGGTGCTTTAAACAAAATATTTACAAGTTGATCATGTTGTAGTTTTTATATGTTAAATTCACTTTGTATGAGTTTTGTTTTAAATACAAATTGAATAAATATTTGAAAGATATTATAAGTATTAATATTTTTAGAAGTACATAGTGGTGTAGGATTTCTATTTTGAACTCTTTAAAGAGATACTAATTAGTCTATTTTTATTAAATGAAATATTTGCCCTCCTACTTTAATCAGTTTTGTTTTAATGAGCCTGTAAACCAGATATGTATTTTACGACATAATTGTATCTATTACTAATATTATTAAGCAATTCTAGAAATATTCTGAGTTTATAATTAAGTGGATATTGATGAATTTAGAAAATGTGTCGATATTTTAGGATTACGTGAAGTTAGGTTTTTGAAGAATTGAAATAGGTTATTTTAGCATCTTAGACTTAAATATTGAAATATGTGTTCGATTGGAAATTTATGAGAATTACGTGGTTATTTTTATAGGTGACGATTAATTATTGTTCAAAATGTTGCGGAAAATTTCGAAGAAGCTAAGAAGTCTAAATAAGCTGGGTCCTATACTAGGTTTTGTACGAATTATTGAGACCAAGGTTGACCTTATAAAAACTTTGTATATTTTGTGATGAAATGAAAACTTGGGAAAAACCAACTTCGGTTGTTTATTTGCATCACTCATGAAATTTGCACGAAGAAATGAAAAATAATTTCTGACATGCATTGTGTTGACATGAGCTAAATTTTTGTCATGCTGTCTCTGAATTCTGAAAAAGAAACTATACTGAGAATACGAAAAATTTTGCATTGATTTGAAAGATGCTCCGACTTTTGTTTTCTGTATGTGAGAATGATATGAATTTCAATACACTGTTTTGATATGATGTGGTATCAGAGACAGGTTTGAGGTTCTACAGACAATAACATATGAGGTTTTAGTTATTGTGGGTTTAGGATGTAACTTAGGATTTGAGGTGTAGAAATTATAGGACATAGAGATGGTGAAATTTGTATTTTAAGGTTTTAGAATATGACAAGCTTTTGGGAATATGTTCTAGGAAATTTGAGGTATTAAAGTTTGTAAATTTTAAGAACCGATCTTTATGACGTTTAAGGTTTTAGATCCAGTAGGCTTTTTGATGGAATGTAGAAAATGATTTTGATAAGATTTAAGGTTTAGATTTTATAAGTGTAAATAAGTTTGATTAAAAGCCAGGTTTGAAGTTCCGTAGACTCTGATATATGAGGTCTTGAAATTATGGACTTTAGGAAATAAATTTTTGGATTGGGGCTTAGAATTATGTGGACTTCAAGCAATAGATTACCGATTCATGATGTATAGATTAATTGGTGGTTATATTTTTTTCGCGCAGTTATTACTTTATTATTTTCTTCATTTGAAACGTTTAACCAAAGATGAGTCTTCCAGGATGGCTGCTCGACGTCGTGTTCGAAATATTGGGGGCTTGAATGTAGGAAATGAAGAGGACGGATGCACCATAGAGCAGTTAAATCAAATGCACCCTCCCACTTTTGATGGTCGTGGCGACCCGACCTTAGCTGAGGATTGGATCCAGGACATTGAGGAGTTACTCCGTGTCTTGAATTGCACTGACAAACAGAAAGTATTGTACTCTGCCTTCAAGCTCACCGGTGAGGCTAAACGATGGTGGATATCAAAGAGAACCATCAAGGAAGCTGATGGGAGGGGAGTGGTTAGTTGGCCCCACTTCAAGTAGATTTTCTTTGACCGTTTCTTTCCAAGATCAATTAGGGATGCTAGGGCCAAGGATTTTGCCGACTTAGTGCAGGGTACTATGACGGTGCACCAGTATGCAGCCAGATATATTGAACTATCACGCTTTGCCTTATATCTGATACCCGATGAGGAGAAGAACACTCAGAAAATTTGAGGAGGGACTAAATAACCAGATTTATGAGCGAGTGGTGGCCCTTCAGATCCAGAGCTTCTCAGAATTAGTAGATAAGGCCACATTAGTCGAGCGAAACTTCAAATGAAGTGTTGAACTTTAGGAGCAGAGGAAGGGGTCGACGCTATGAGGGTTTCCCTCGAACGAGGACCAAGGACCATGGAAGAGGATGAAGTTAGTGAACAACCCAGGCCAGAGACAAGTGCAGGACAATCAACGGAATAACTGCTGCAAGTCATGCAACGTAGTACACATTGGGGATTGCAGAAGGAGAACTGGACGGTGTTTTCGATGTGGAAAGCATAGCCACCTCGTCAAAGATTGTCCAAAGCAACCAGATGGGAGCATGAACCCCAACCCGCCTCAGAGGACAGGTTTCACGGAACGAGACAGGAAGCAACACAACTTAGTGTAGGCTCGAATTCAACTCAAATCAGGCGTGATTAACCCTTTGGAAGTAGCAATAGTTAGCTAAGCAAATTTCGCGGACAAAATTTTTTTAAGGGGGGGAGGATGTAATACCCCGCATTTTAGCGTATTTATTTTTGTGAAGGATTCTTTTTTAATTAACTTAAATATTAATTCTCTTCTTTTAAATTTATCGGATTTCTGGTTGCATTTATATTATAATTTTAAGTTGTGAAATTTATCTTGATGTGCTTGCTTGATATTAATTATTGTTTGCATTTAAATTTGCTTTTTGCCTTAATGAATAATTTTATAGCTAGACTTTAATTATTTTATTTTATTAATTTTAAGTTGTAGTGTTTTTATTTGGCTCTTAAATTATTTTATTGTGCCTTTTTCTTTTGTTGGACCCATCTATTTTTCAGACTGGGCTTGTTTGAGTGTATTTTTTTTCTTTTGAACCCAACCCATTTTGATCCCCAGCCCAACCCGTGAGCTTTCAACCCAGCCCACTAAATCCCCCCCCCCCAAACAGCGTCGTTTTGGGTCCAGCCCTTAGGGCTTCATCTCTTCTTTTCTTCTCCTTCTTTCTCCAGCGCGCCGTGGCTTCTTCACCTCATGTCCGTTCCAGTCTTCATCCTCTTCTACAATACGTTCAGCTGCTGCTTCTTTTCTTATCCTCCATTTTATTTTGTTCCTTTCTTACGTTTTCTTTTCTTTTCTTCAGTGGGTTGCCATCTGTTGCGTCTCTTCTTCCTCTTCATTTTCATTTTCGGTTCTTCCTCTGCAAGTCAACCAACGCCACCGTTCATTCCTCCATCTTCGGCTGGCGATGTTTCCATTTCCATATCTTTAATTTTCAGTTTCCCTTTTCGCTGTAAAACCGTGCAAATCTTTTTCTCTTTAGCATATATTTTTCATCTACTTTTCTTTCCATTTGCAGGTCTGTCCTTGAGCCTCCATTATTGTGCTTTCTCTTAACTCTCCCTTACTAATTTCGTGGCTCATGCTTGTGATTTATTGCCATTGCTTTCCTTTTTTTTGTTTTTTGGTTGGTTTGGTCCTTCGCTGCCCTGTTGTGTTTTACTTTTACTGTGCCCTGTTTTTGCCATAAAACCCGTAAGCTTCACTCGTATTTTGGTGATTTTGGTGCTTGCCGTGAGTGTGTGTTCTGCTATTGCTTGTTGCCTCTCGGTTTCCCTTGAGTAAGTCTTTGTCGTTGCTCATCTCTTGACTTTCTTGTCTTGTGGTAGTTTAAGAAAGAAATATGTTTGTGATTCTCGGTTACTCAAATAAGATTTGGTGTTTTACCAATTTGCCTTCTTTGGAACATATGAGTTAATATTATGATCACTGAATCTGAAAGCTTCTGTTTTGTTTTTGCGTGGGTTATAGTCTATTTTGGGAACAGATGTTTGGGTTTATAAGGTAAACCAATGTACTGGTGCTTTAAACAAAATATTACAAGTTGATCATGTTGTAGTTTTTATATGTTAAATTCACTTTGTATAAGTTTTGTTTTAAATACAAATTGAATAAATATTTGAAAGATATTATAAGGATTAATATTTTTAGAAGTACATAGTGGTGTAGGATTTCTATTTTGAACTCTTTAAAGAGATACTAATTATTCTATTTTTATTAAATGAAATATTTGTCCTCCTACTTTAATCAGTTTTGTTTTAATGAGCCTGTAAACCAGATATGTATTTTACGACATAATTGTATCTATTACTAATATTATTATGCAATTTTAGAAATATTCTGAGTTTATAATTAAGTGGATATTGATGAATTTAGAAAATGTCCCGATATTTTAGGATTACGTGAAGTTAGGTTTTTGAAGAATTGAAATAGGTTAGTTTAGAATCTTAGGCTTAAATATTGAAATATGTGTTTGATTGGAAATTTATGAGAATTACGTGGTTATTTTTATAGGTGACGATTAATTATTGTTTGACATTTTGAGGAAAATTCTGAAAAGCTAAGAAGTCCAGGTAAGCGAGGTTCCTGTACAAGGTTTTGTACGAATTATTGAGACCGAGGTTGACCTTCTGAAAACTTCGTATATTTTGTGATGAAATGAAAACTTGGGAAAAACCAACCTCAGTCGTTTATTTGCATCACTCATGAAATCTCCACGAAAAAGGAAAAATAATTTCTGACATGCATTTTGTAGACATGAGCTAAATTTTTGTCATGCTGTCTCTGAAATCTGAAAAAGAAACTATATTGAGAATACGAGAAAGATGCTCCGACATTTGTTTTCAGTATGTGAGAATGATCTGAATTTCAATACACTATTTTTATATGATGTGGTATTTGAAAAACCTTTGGCATGACATTATGATTTTGTTCTGACTCTGTTTCTGATTTTGATATGGTGATTTTGATTCTGTTTTGCTTTGATATGTGGCCCTGTCATGAGATAGAATAGTGAGCTCTGGCCCTGTCACGGGATAGAATAGTGACCTCTGGCCCTGTCACGAGATACAATAGTGACCTCTGGCCCTACCCCGGGATATAATAGTAGATTTCTGTTCTGAGTGCAATCGCTTTGTTATTCATGGTGATTTATGTTCTGCTTGGTTTTTCGCAAAATGCACAACCCTACCACGGGGGTTAAACATGGCCTTTTGTTCTGTTCTGATATGTAAGATGAAGATGTTCAGTCATGTTATGCCAAATGAGTCTTTGAATATGAAAAGTTGGTTTCTGAATATGAAATGTTTGCAAAGTCGCTCTGATTTTCTGATAATATGTATTTTTGAGATTTGCATATTGACACTGAAATGTTTTGTTTCTGCATTATGAACTCTGTGAAAATGCTCATGTTTACGCACTAGTATATGTCCTCTGCTTACTAAGTTGTTGATAACTCACCCCTTATCTTCATATATTTTTCAGATGATTTTGAATAGTCCAGCTAAAGATCAGGATTATGGATCATCGGTGAGATGATTATTTAAGCATAGTGGATTACTCATAGAAGATTTATGAAAAATGGCTGATTTTATTAAGAGATTTTGTAATTTTCTGATGACATTATATTTTGGAGTCTATAAATTTATTGATGAAATGTGAATTTTAAGTTATAGAGAGTAACTCTTCGATCCCTGCAGGACTGGGGCATTACAGATAAACCTCATGAGTCACCATGAAAGAATTTCCTTGTGACAACTCGTTTCAACTCTTGCAACTATTGTTAAGTCCAAATGCAAAACAACATTTACCTACTTGACCAATATATTATCACAAATGAATTGGACGCATAAGTTTAATGTCCAATCAATGGCATCTGCTCTTGAGCAATGATTTTACTGATTTAGAACACAAGCCCAATAACTTCTCATATTATGCTAATGGAACACAACTCCCAAATACCTCTACTTTCTAAGACTTTACTTGCTACAAACTTTTGGGTTACATATTGTCCACTTATCTATCATAGTTCTCCAACAACATAGCATCCACGTTTCTTAATCTACAGTAATATCTATTATTGCAGCAAAACTTCATTGCACATTTAACTTTTCAATATTTAACCATTGGCATCCTAGTTTCAATAGAGCACTCAATTCAAACTAGGAATTTTACTAACTGTTTTTGTAGTTTTATATGCCTATTGTACTCTCTGAGTGTGAAAATATCACCAATAGAGTACCATGGTGTGGGTGAATTAGAGTGTCATTTTGCTAATGCTCACTCTCTATGCCCACCGAATGCTTTAGCTTTGATTAAACACAAATATGTCCATGAATTGAGAAAAGTAATTTAAATAGCCAGATTTTAAAAAATTAACTCTGTGAAAAACCATACCATATGCACCACCACATTCCTAACCGAGTACTTATGTTTATATCATCCATTTGCATCGAGTCAGTGAAACAAAGTTATGAGTTGTCTACAAAGAACCTTGTACACTATGTAAGACAATAATAGAAATCCTCAATATATATATTGGAAGATGGTAAAACCAAAATACTCTTCTAACAAATATGAATTGAGAACTGGGAAAAGTGAAAGCACAACTTGTGCTAATGGATAATTGATTTAAAATGAAGGGTTTGAGCCCATGAATAGCTATAATAAGATGATCAGCATTATCTATAAATAGATCACCTTTAGTCAGTACATCAATCACTAAATTTTATTGGGTTTAGGCTATGATCATATATAGGAGAGTAAATACCATCATCATCCTCCAATTTATCATGAAGATGATGGTCCCAGCCGTTACCATCGCTATCCCCCTAATTGATGTTATCCATCCCCAATTCCTCGTCAATGCTATCATCATCAATCAAGCCTTGGGCATATTGCTTTAAAAAAAATGCTATCATCATCAATAAACACCCCATCGTCATTTTCTTGGGAAGGCATGCCTCATTATATGATTGAGGGATCAACCACTCTATAATGTCTTGTAATGCACCATAGAAGTCAGTAGGCAATCCCTAATGCTCGCCATGAACAACCACTCCACTATTTTCGGTGTGGCAATGCATTTCACGCTCCTTCGTGTGAAACCGAATTCCATTCATTATACATCCAGCATATGATGCGACATATAGATCTAGACTACAAGCAAATGCATATATGTCATCTGTGACCTCGTCTGGACTCGTATCATTCAAGTCTCAAATCTAACAAGATGCAACAAGAAAAGACAAATATAAATTCCTTAATTCAATGAAGGGATACATATGTATAAGGATGGAATAGTAACTTACGTGTTCCCTACACCACGTTGGAAATTGACTCTGGTGTCTACGCTCGATGTTAGTTGTGTCCTCTTCTTTGATCTCGTTACAGTGCTCACTAAAGAACATATTGTGTTAGGAAGTGACTGATAACATTAAAATTAATGAAAAGCTAAGAATAGCAAGCATGGTGCACTTACTTTATGTAGTGCTCAATCTCTAGGCAATTATTAAGCACATACCATCGAACCTTGGCGAACAGTGTGTCTGGTAATTTGTGAGAGACTGCAGAGCCTAATGGATGCAACTTTTATGAGAAAACAAATAAAATTAGTTCAGTTCTTGCTTGAGGAATACCAATGTTGCGTTCCTCTCAGTTATATCTAGTCTCAATATCGTTAAGGAACATAGAGCAAAATGTCAAGCACTCAACATGATCATCTGCCTCAGCAATTGAGCCTTCTGGACGGGCTCTATTTCAGATGTACCGCTTGAACTTCTCTAGATACCTCTCAAAAGGGTACATCCACCTTTATTGCACAAGTCCGACCAGTAATGCCTCATCTAGCAAATGGATCGCGAGATACACCATAATATCAAAAAATGCATGTGAGAATATCATTTCTAGTTTACAAAGAATAATGGGAATATTAGCTTGTAGCCGATGCAACATTGACACTGTCAATGTTCGTGCACATAATTGTTTGAACAATGAGCTTAAATCTATTATAGCTTCATGCATATCGTCTCGTAAGTACCCACCAATCTACCGGCAACAATGTTTGCATGAAAATATGGCAATCATTACTCTTCATTCCAGTAATGTTTCCTTCACTAAGGCTAACACATCGTGCAATATTTAAGGCAAAACCATCAGGGAATTTCACTTCTGACAACTTGGTACAAAAACCTTTTCGCTCATTTAAATTTAACATATAACATGCAAAACACATTGAAGTATGATCACCATCATGTTATAAATGCAATTCTTTCCTTAGTCCAATATTTTCCAAATCCTTAAGTGCATTGGCAGTGTCCTTACTTTTTCTTTCAATATTCATCAATGTTCTTGATACGTTATCACATATGTTTTTCTCAATATGTATGACATCCAAGTTATGCCTCAATCCCAAGCCTGACCAGTAAGGAAGCTAAAAACAATACCTTTTTTAGTCCAATTTAGTTCATTTAGCATATGTTTCCTCTTCTTTGAAGATTTACCAAACTCCACATTTGGGACCCCAAGTAATTGTTCTAGTAAAGATTGTCCCATGAGAAATTTAGGTTTGGGACGATGGTCCTCATTACCATTAAATGCACTTTTCTCCGTCTCCAACTATGCTATGGAACCAACCACCATATATCAATGTTTGCTCCCATGGACCAACCATAGAGAATCTGTTTCAACATTACATGCAGGGTATGCCACCTTGCCCTTCGTGCTCCATCCTGAAAGATTGGCATATGCAGAAATGTCATTGATTCTCCAAAGTAACACTGCATGCAATCTAAACATTTGTGAATTAAATGCATCATATGTATTAATACCCTCTTCCCATAACTCCCTCAACTCATCGACTAGAGGATGCAAAAACACATCAATATCATTTCCCGGCGCTTTCGGGTCAGGGATTAACAATGACATCATGAAGTATGGATCTTTTATGCATGACCAAGGGGGCAAGTTGTAAGGTACAGGTATTACTAGCCATATGTTGTACGGTTTGCTCATGTTATTGAATGGGTTGAACCCATCACTTGCTAGACCAAGCCTAACATTATGAGGATCTCAGGCAAACCAACCATGCTTGTTATCAAATTCTTTCCATACCATAGAATCTGCTGGATGTCCCATGCAACTCAGATCTTCAACATGTTCTTCTACATGCCATCTCATGGCTTTGGCTGTCTTCTTTGAGGTAAAAAACATCTGCAACTGCGGCTTCAAAGGGAAATATCGTAATACTTTTTAGGGTATCCTCTGTTTACTGGTTCTTGAAACCCACGTAGATACATTACATTTAGGGCAGTCAACTTTCTCGGCATTATCCTTCCAAAACAAGGCACAATCTTTTGGGCATACATATATCTTTGTGTAACTAAATCCCAAACCATGATTGGCGAGACTAACTATAAAAAACAGAAGGCTAATAGGTTTATTAATTTACAGACTAATGCTTCAACTTATCTTGATGCATTGAAAAATCAGATCACATTACAAGGAAAAAGGCTTTTAGTAGCATTTTTACATTTCTCGCAAAAGAAAATGACGCAAATCATATCGCACAATTTTTTTTTTTATAGGTAAAATCAGGTGACAAACTATTCCCATAAGAATTGGCAAACTAACACTCTGTTCCCATGTTTCTACTTACAGTTACAGGTACATGCAGTGCTTGCATTGTGGTTTTCATACGAAGATGACACTAGGCTTTTGGTGGACTATACATGTAGCTAAGATGTTGTGGAGACAAGGTTATCTACAGTAATGCTTATAGCATTTTTCATTTATATCAATGCCTAGCTAACTTTCAGTTTTACCTTATATGGGATTCATCTTGAGAGAACATTTAACTACATATGAAGAGTAAAATTGCTGCCAGTACATTTGGGAAATTATCAGTAATTAAATGTATGGGAATGAATACTATAACAAAGCATGGAATGAAGATTGCTCTATAAGGGTTGTGTGAAGCACGATGTGTTTCGATTATTGTAGAGTAATGAATAATGGAAAGTCTAATAATGAAAGTTTAAGTGGGTTATGGCTAATTATGGGTTGATGAGAAGGAAATGTGATGCATGCTGAAGATGTTTAAAATAGTTTTATACATCATTTTCTTGAGTCAAATTGAATGGCAATGTGTTTCTTCCAAAGAGCAGGTATATAATTGATTGAGAAAGTATAACTTGATTGGGTTACTTGATAGTATTCTGGTGGCTTTCCTTCTAACTGCTTGTTTGTCCTACTAGGTGGTTGTTTCCACAGAGGAGCCTATATTGCTTGCTACTTTTGTTGATCATCTTAGCTAGGCCAAAGCTAAGATGTTGTGGGTAAGCCTCGGTTTGATGTAGAAGATGTAATTCAGCAACAAGATGCATGGTGGTAGATCATTTTTTGCTGTGATGGAGAGCTGTTCAAGTGAAGATTTTCCGACCTTAGCCAACCCCACTGTCATATTAATTTGATTGCTGCCCAGGTTTATGTAACTTTGGATTCAGGGGCAAACTTAGTATTAATGTGTTGTATTTGGTCAGTGGCTAGTATAGCTGGCTTAATATTGACTGTTTAGGAAAGTAATGTAGTGGTGGATTTATGACAGTTGATGAATGAATGTGTTTAATAGCCTAGGAATGTTTTAATGTGGATCCAATTAGTTTGGGCAGATGAAAAACCAGCCTGTGGTTGTTTCATTTCCGTCATATATATTCAGAGTAAAGTGATATAATATTAGAAATGTGATATTATATCACTTTATGAAAGGTAGGAGTTTCATAAACTGGTGCAAGTAGTGTATCATGTGTAGCAGAATAGTCCCCACAAGGTTCCTAACAAAATGCATTTCCAAAATCATGAATGAATGCTATTAAGGAAAAATAAACATTATATAAAAGATCTATATGTTGGTTTACATATCCAGAAATGCCAGAAATAATGTGAATGTTGGACAGTTGCAACGAAATGGGAATATGGCTGGGAACAAGTCATAACTACTGCAAGAATCTAGAAGTGGCGAGCATTAAAAATCGACGGGAATAAATACCTTTTCCAATGAGAATCCAAAAGTGCTGGTACTAGGCCATAACGCTAACTGATATGCATACGACATTTCCAGCGACAATAACCAATGCAAAAAATTTTCATTCTCATTGGTTCTGCGGAACGCTGTAAAAAAGTACTTTAATATCGACGATAAAGTTTTTTTCCCAGCGACAATAATCGTTGCGACAAATTTTTATTCCCATCGATTCTTCCATACACTGCAAAAATGTGCTTTAATTGCAACGATTTATTTTGGCCGATATAAGGTATTTGCAACACAATGTGTCACCTAGTGGAGGCCTTTTTTCCGGCGCATGCATGCATATTTGCGACAGAGATGAAAACATTGCAAAAACTTTTTTCCAGCAACAATAACCGATGCAACAAATTTTTTCATTCCCATCGATGCCTTGAAACGCTGCAAAAATATCCTTTAATTGCAGCATTTTTTTTTTTTTTGCAGCAATTTATTAACGACAATAGTTTTTGCAATGTTATTGCAATGCAATCCATCACTTGGTGGAGGCCTTTTTTCCAGCGCCTACATGCATATTTGCGATAGATAAGGAAACGCTACAAATAACATTTTTTGCAGCATTTTATTGTGATTCGATGCTAATAAGAATCAGCATTCGATTTTTGGCAACCAACATGCAGCGATTAAAAATTCGCTGGAAAAAAGATTTTGCGGCGTTTTATGGGCTTTTAGCAGCAAGTTTGTAGCGTTGGAAAAGACCGAATTCCTTATAGAGTCGAGAAGTGTTGCACGCTAGTTCACGAAGACAAACTACAAAAAACAGAAGGCGTAATATAGTCGTGAAATATGAAAACTCAACAAACCAGAGTAATGGGCTCACCTTAAGATGGGTTGTTTGCAAACTCACAAGTGTTGTGCGAAAAACTCACCTTCGACGTTATGACCAACTGTCTTTTATGATCAACAAAACTTGCAAGTACTCCCTATTCCTGACTTCCAGCTATTGCATCAAAATTATCTGAAACATATTATGGAGATAAAAGGTTAGTTATCAATAACTCAGTAAGCAGAGAACATATACCAGTATGCAAACATGAGCATTTACAGAGTTCAGAATGTAGAACAAAATATTATTATTTTCAGAATGCAGAATCAGAACATGTTATCAAAAATATCAGAGCGAAAGTTCAGAAATATCCATAATCAAAATCCCTTTGGCACAGCATAACTGAAACATTATATCAGAATAGAATTCCATGTTTAACCCCTGTGGTAGGGTTGTGCAAACCCTGGTGGCCAACTGAGCAGAAACATAATGTGAATCTTCCCCTTATTATTCTCAGAGCTCGAGTATGCACATAGGAAAGACTACGCAGAAAACCACTTTATTTTCAAAGTGGGTGCACCAGAAACAGAAAAGTTGGTACCAACCCAAACGGAGGCCACAGTTTACACCCATGGTAAGGTCAAAACAGAACAAAAACAGAATGTGATGCCCGAGATTTCAGAAATCACACCATATCATATCAAAGTACATAACATTTTTAGAAAAGAATTGAATCAGGTCACAAAAATATAATTTATGCACAAAATTTCATATTCGCTCTATTTTGCACAGTTCAAAAATAAAATGCCAAAATAGCTCATGTCTACAGCAATCATGACAGAACATACTTCCTTCTTATACAGAATTTCATAAGTAATGCAGAACATATAACTGAGGTCGTTTCAAGATTTCTTTTCATAACAAAAGATGCATATTTTCCAAAACCGACCTTAGTCTATTTTATTTTTATGCAAAGTCTAGCATAGGAACCCCGCTTACATGAACTTTTTAGCTTTTCAGAATTTTTCCATAACAGTGCAGAACGAATATTAATCGTCACCTATAAATTCACAATCCACGTATTTCGATATTTAAGCCTAAGATGCTAAAATAACTTACTTTAATTCCTCAAAAACCTAAATTCACAAAATCCCAAAATATTAACACTTCCCAAATTTCAACTAAATCTCTGACTAAAGTATTAAACTCTAACTTATTTAATAAACTAGAACAGAATAAAATTACAACATTATCACTTACTTTTAAAAGAAAACTTTACTTCAAATAAAATTAACTTACCAAAATAATTTATGTAAACATGGAAAACATAGAGTTTAGAAATACATATTAAAACTTTAAAACACAAGAATGCAACTTGTAACTCGAAGGTAACAATGTAATTTATTTATTTAGTAGACCAACTATGCAATTGCTTTAGTAATACTTTATCATTTGAAAACATGATCAAAGGGCATAACGGTAATAAGTCATATTCTATTAGGTTACAGAATTACCCAAATATATATATATATATATATATATATATATATATATATATAACTCTTTAAGTCAACAAACATGAAAAACAAATGAATTGAAGTGCAGCGGCATGGACTTACAATTAAAACCGAGATATGCGTGGAGGGGCAAGGCTCGACAGGCTGGGCGAGTGGAAGGTGGCTGTCCAGACGGCAATGCACTGAGAGAAAGATGAGAGAATGGAGAGAGAGTAATCACGGCATGAGGAAGAAGTTAATACCGAGAGAGAGAAAGAGAGATGGAGGGGTGTCAGTGACTTACCGTGGTGTTAAGGGGAGCCTTTCATCAGCGACACGGAGGAGCAGTGATAGCAGCTTGGAAACTTGGGTGGCACTCGGAGGGTCATGGTGGCTGAAAGGGCGTCGGTCTGTGGTATTCCAATAGGGACGGTACTTTGTTTTTGGGAGCTAAAACAGGGGATAAACGGTTGGGTTTTCCGTGAGGATTGGGTAGTGTTTTCCGAGTGACATGGGAAATCGGGCCATGGTGGAGTTGGGACAGCATGGCTTGTTCACAGTGGTAACGTGGTTGACGCTAGGAGAAGTGGCTGCTGGACAGTGGGCTATGGTGGTTGGCTTATGGAGGTCATGCTAGCGGAGAAAAGATGAACATGCATGAGGTTGGTTATGCTACGGTGCGGAGGATGGCATTCAATGCAATTTGTTTTGTTTGGCCTCGGGTGCTAGCTGGTTACCAACATGAAGAAATTGTTTCACCCAAAAAATCTAGCGGTAGCAACACTATAGGAAAGAACACCAACGTCTAACGCATACATGTTGTATAAGAATTGTGACATTTGCTGTAAATGTGAGGGATAGAGATGTGCAAGGAGTGGTGAACGTGGACTGCTGCAGTTTAAGGGGAACTAAAAAAAAAAAAGGTGGTATGAAGTCATGAAAGTATTTGTTTTACTGAAAGAAAATTAGGCCAGGCGGTGGGAGCTTTGCTTGTTTCTGGACACGTTAATGTGCTTGGACTCTATAAATAAATTGGGCCAAAATCCTCCTGTTCAAAAATAAATCTCTCAACCAACAATATTTTCCAATCATTGAGCTCAAAGAAATTCATACTTTGCCATAATAAGATTTTTGAGCCCGTAAACTGCTCTGAAATTATTCGTTAAAATTCAACTGGGCTTTTCAAACAAGCTTTAAAATATTTAATAGACTTGGCTGGACCCTGGTGTTACATGAAGACTTCCAAGGGGCTTTACAACTAGTGTTTTTCAAACCATTGCTAGCCAAGGCAAGAAGACCCTAAAGCAAGTGAAAATTGCCTAAATGGAATGTATACTACTGATATTTGCTACGGATGTTGAACCTTTGATGTGCAGTTTTTTTTATTAAAAGAGCAGGAAGTCACATGTCCAATAGTGACCCCTCCCAACTTTATTAATAATACACTCACTTATGGCGGAGGAAAACTGTATCGCCCCGTCCCCGAGGGTCCGGAGAATTAACTCATGTCACTTAAAAATCATTTTCCTTCCACAAAGTACATACTCTAATTTTTCTTTATCGCACAAAATACTCATATATTTACATTAATTACTCCAGAATAACTATTCTAAGACAATACAAAGTCTTAATATAAACGTCAATCTCCCAACAAATCACATCATCAGAGCACAACATGCTTACAAAAATGAAAATCCTCAATACCCATATAAACCTTCTATGCTTAAACCATCATTCTTAACTCTTCTCACCCATGCTCCATATACTTGATCCTCAACTGAAACATTCAAATCATCTGAAAAATATTGTGGAGATAAGGGGTGAGTTATCAACAACTCAGTAAGCAGAGAACATATACTAGTATGTAAACATGAGCCTTTTCAGAAAGTTCAGTATGCAGAAACAAAAACATTTTATTTTTATATGCAGATCTCATAAAAACATGTTATCAGAAAATTAGAGCGACTTTTTAATATTTTCATACTCAAAATCAACAATTCATATTTAAGGATCCATTTCATATTCAAAAACGTTTTGGCATAACATAACTGAACATCTTCATCTTATCTTATACCATGTTTAACCCCCGTGGTAGGGTTGTGCTATCCCCGGTGGCCAAACCAGGCAGTATCATGTGGTAAACTTCCCATTTTTCAATCTCGGAGCCCCGAGTGTGCACACAGGAAAGAACATGTAAAAAGACCACTTTGTTTCCAAAGTGGGTGCACTCATATCATATCATGGTGGTACCAACCATATCACGTGAACAGTATCATCATATCAGAACCATATTTAGAACAGATAAGTATGCCAAAGTTTTATCATATCCATATCATATCAAAACACGTGCGAAACATATTCATATCATTTCTATTTGATAAAAAACAGATCCAAATCATTTCATATCACATGCTTAAAAATCTCAATGATATCATATTCGCTCTTTTGCATATTTCAGAAACATGTCAAATATTGCTCATGTCTACACATTTCATGCCAAAAACGTTTCTTTTCTCTTTCATACGTATCTCATGAGAGAATGCAAAAACATATACTGAGGTTGTTTTTCACTTTTTCTTTTTAAAACAACATGCACATTTTTACAAACCAACCTCAATTTTTTTATGCAAATCTAGCATAGGAACCTCGCTTACCTGGACGACTTAACTTTT
Organism: Juglans mandshurica; assembly: GCA_022457165.1. Lineage (NCBI taxonomy): Eukaryota > Viridiplantae > Streptophyta > Magnoliopsida > Fagales > Juglandaceae > Juglans > Juglans mandshurica. The sequence goes on from CM039629.1 coordinate 13,143,987, forward strand.
CCAAAATTTTCCTCAAAAATGTCGAGCCGACTATAGATCGTCACTTATAAAAATAATGATGTAATTTCCGTAAGTTTCCAATCAATCATGTATTTCGATATTTAAGCCTAAACTTCAAAAATAACCTATTTTAATTCCTCAAAACTTAAAACACTCATAATTCCAAAAATATGTCATCACTTTCTAAAATCATCAATATCCACCATAACCAAAGTCAAACTCAAAACACCAATATTTAAACCCGAAACCGTCAATAAATCTCACATCATAAACCAATCACCCAAACAACTCCATAATCCAATCCAACCGACCCCCTTACTCCTCAGACTCAGTCTGGCACAACCAACCAATTCACAGTAAATATGATTAACGCAAAAATACATTTAAATCTCAAAAATTCTTTAGAAAAATACTTACAATGCTATAATATAATTTTTGAAAGATCACGGACGTGCTAGAAGTGGCGGCACAGCAACGGAATAGTGCAAAATGCACTATGGCCGTGGGTCTCAAAAATCCACTTTTGAACGGGGACAAACCAAGACCCGAGATTGATAGGGAAGGGCTAAGGGATGTTGGTGAAGCTAGTGGTGGTGGTGGTTGGCCGTGGGTGGCGGCGTAGAGGGCGGTTTAAGGCCAAAATGTTCAAAATGGAAATGTTGATGGTGGGGCTTCACCGGTGGCGGATCGGAGCTGGGGTTGTGTCCATTGGGTTGTTAGAAGGTCGAGGATGATGTGGTGAGAAGATGGTGGCCAATGGTGGTGCGATAGCGGCGCAGCGGCGGAAAGACTGCCGCGGCTTGGTGAGGCTTGTGGTGGCTAATGGCGGCGTGAGAGGAGCTGAGGTTGGTGGGGTAGTGTCGCCGGCGGCTGGGGAGGCTAACGGGCTGGGCGGTGACGGTCACCGCCGGCTCACGGCGGTTCTTGGTGTTAATGGAACAAACGAACGGAGAGAGGGAGGGGGAGCTAGGTCGCCGAGAAGAGAGGCTGAATGGAGAAATAAGGAAAAATAAAAGAAAGAGAAAAGAAAAGGAGAGGAAAGAAAAATGGAGGGAAAGAAATGAGGTCCAATCCTCATAACTTGGGTCACAAAAATAATCCAACGGAAACGATTTCAAAACCACAAGTTTAATAAAATAATTTAAACGTAATTGTAAAGTGAAATTGAAATAATTAAATCCAACAGTAATTAATTGAGAATAAAGAGATTTTAAACGTATAACAATAATTAATAATTAAGAAACACTTCAAAATAATTTTCACAAAATTCAAAAATTATTAAATAAACCCACTAAAAAATCCAACAATTTTAAAATAAGAGAATAAATTTCTGAATAATTAAAAATATTCTCTCATTAAAATACACTAAAATACGGGGTGTTACAAATACCGTGGTGACAAGAAAGGACCATGAGAAAACCCATCAGGCCCACAACCAAGAATAGCAAATCTAGGACAAACTTTTATATTGACTATTAAACAATAACCACAAAAACCAGAATAAAAACTAAACTCTTAAAGATGGAAGGCCTAAGAAATCCAAACGAAGCAAGCCTCGAAGAGTCCGCGGCAAAACACAATTATTAGAAAAAGCCAAGTCGGCGCCTGAGGCGCCTTCCTTGGCTAACCAATCCGCTACATATTACCCTCACGGAAAACATGTTGAAACCGGCAATAAAGAGAACGAGTCAAAACAATAATTTCTTCTCAAAAATCCTCTAGGTACCACACACCACAATGCCCTCTCAACCACCACGATAACACCACCATCGAGTCCATTTCTATCATGACGTTAGAAATATTTAAAGCCTTGCAAATTTCAAACCTTGGAGAAGCGCCAAAAGTTCCGCTTTGTTGTTGGAACCGACACCAATAGGAGAGGCATAAGCCTGGACAAGACCTCCTGAATCACTTCGAATAACCTCACCAATTCCACAAGATCCCAGATTTCCGAGACTACTACCATCCGTGTTCAATTTGTACCATCCCAACGGTGGCTTAAACCACTTAACCAATTTGCAACAAGGAGCTTTAGGCACAATTGGTTTAATCCGCAAGGCCTCTAAAATCTTACCATCCTGATGAGACAAACACTTAGGATTCTTTACCACATGACAAAGGGAACCAAGCCACATACAAATAGAATAAATAACAACTTCATCAGATTCCTGAATACCTTCCATTCGAGCAAGGCATCTTCTCCTCCATAAGCGCCAAGTAACAATTATGGGAATGATTCCAACTATAAAACCCACCTGAGAAGAGGAGCTAGCACGCCTAAACCAAATTCCAGTGTTTTGCTAACAAGATTTGCCAAGAGGAATACCAAACAGAGTACCAAAAAAAGACCATACTTTATGAGGAAACTCACCCTCAAAGAGTACATGGTTAATATTTTCAATATGGCCTACATTACAACAGTCACATTTGGAAACAAGGGGGATACCAAAATGGCACAAGCGATCATCCACACTCAAAACCATACCCCAAGCCCTCCAAAAATGAATAGACATTTTTAAAAGAAGGCTATTATGCCAAATCCAAGTATGCCAGTCAAGAGGAGAACCTCTAATACGAATACAATGCCAAGCAGATTTAGTGGAGAACATACCTATCTCCATAGGAGTCCAAACTAGAACTTCTTTTCCGAAATTAGGCCTATATAAAGAGACTAAAATATCATCCACCATCTCCTCCCCTACCAAATTCTCTAGAAACTCCACATCTCAACTATCCAACAATTGACAGTCTTTAACTTTTAGCAGGGGTGAACCCACTATTGGCATTTCATTAATAAGTGGACCATTATCCCTCCATTTGTCATACCAAAAAAAAAATTTTCCATTCTCTAATCCTCCATTTAGAATTATTCAACAAACACGGAATACAATTAGCAACCATTTTCCAGAATCTAGAACCTTTCGTGTCCTCTCCCAAGGCTTCGAACCCACATATTTTGCTTTGAAAAAATTAGCCCATAGGGAATTACCTTGTATAAGATTCCAATCAAAAGGCATGTGTAAAGCTTTCTGCATGTTATGAAGATGCCGTAATCCAAGACCTCCTTCTTCCATAGGTTTGCAAACATTTTTCCAAGCCACCCATTTCTTTTTTGCTCGTCCCTCAAATTCTCCCCAAAAGAAGGAGCTCATCAATCTATGAATCTTATTAATAATAGCTTGAGGGACTTGTAAAACAGCAAAGAGATGAATCTCCATACTTGATATACCATGCCTTAAGAGAACTAGTTTACCACCAGTAGAAAGTAGCCTCATTTTCCAACCACTGATTTTTTGCCTCACTTTATTCACCACGCCTTCCAGATGAGATTGCTTTAGATGCCCCAAAATTATCGGCACTCCTAGATATTTGAAAGGGAAATTCCCTCCATGAACCCTGTACGACGTAAGAGACGATGCTTACGTATAGATGAAACATTATTCAAACAATACAGCGCTGATTTCTAAATGTTGATAGCCAACCCCGACCATCTCGCATATTGACTCAGAATATTCTGAATCTCTCGAACCGATCTCTGGCTTCCATTAGAAAAAATCATGATATCATCAGCATACATCAAATGAGACATAATTGGCGTACCTCGGGCTTGATAAAATTTGCCGAATTTATTATCTCTCACTCTGGCATGAACCATCTTGGATAGAACCTCTTGCTGAATAATAAACAAATAAGGTGCAAAGGATCCCCTTGGCGAAGACCCCGACCTCTTGGAAAGAAGCCCTTGACCGTACCATTCATCATAACTGAATACGAAGGACTTGAGATACAACACTGCACCAAATCACATAATTCAGAAGAGAAGCCAAACCTGTGCAAAACTACAATAAAAAAGGCCCAGTCCACACGATCATAAGCTTTCGCCATATCCACTTGCAACATAATATTACCCCCATGAGTACGTTTGTTAATAGAATGAACCATTTCCTAGGTGAGGCTAATGTTCTAAAAAATACTCCTTCCAAGAATAAAGGCTCCTTGCTCCGGAGATATCAGGTGAGGAAGGAGGCCTGTTAATCTATTCACAATAATCTTGGAGCAAATTTTATAAAAAATAGAGCACAACCTAATAGGGCGAAATTTATCAAAACCTGTACGCGAATCCACCTTTGGTATTAAAACCAAATATGAGGCCGTGAAGAACCTTGGAAGTTGCTTGGACATAAAGAATTCCAAAACTGCATTCCACATATCAATTTTAACCACCTCCCAACAACTTTTATAGAATCTCGAACCAAAACCATCAGGACCCGGAGCACTTTCAGACGGAATGGAATACAATGCATCAAAAACTTCTTCTAAAGAAGGCGCACGAAGAAGAGAGATATTTTCTTCATCTGAGATGACTGAATCAATGAATTGTTCCAATCTAGGTGGCTCAACCGAAGGCTCCTCTTGAAGGAAAGAAGAAAAATACTCCACTACCCCTTGACGTATGCTTTCCGGCGTCTCATAAACCGCCACATTTGATCTTATTTCCAGCACTTTTTTTCTCCTCTTATTAGCAAGGCAAGCATGAAAAAATTTAGAGTTTCTATCACCATCCACTTTCCATTTTAATTTTGCCATTTGTGCCAATCAAATCTCTTCCCTTTGCCGCCAGCTAGCCAAATCCGAGACTACCATATGTAATTCCCTCTCCAAATTTTCCTCCCAATTAACTCGAAGCTGTTGCTCAATCTCCTCAACCTGTTTTTCCAACGGATCAATACGACCCAATGTAAGACCAAAAACCCACTTATTCCACTGCCTTAACATCACCTTAGTCTGCTTTAATTTTCTAGTCAAAATCTGAATGGCCGAACCCTCCACCCGTAAATCCCAACCCTTCCGAACACAATCCAAAAAGCTCTGATGGTCCACCCACATTTGTTGGAAACGAAAAGGGGCCGGGCCATAGACGAACGAATCTTTCTTCAGTTCAATAAACATGGGACAATGATCTGAAGTAGAGCATGGCAAATATGAACAAGTAGCATTAGGAAACAAAGCAAAGGAAAAACTATCCATAAGAGCACGATCAAGACGGGCCCATGACCGGGCAAACCCTGATTGCCCATTACTCCTGTAAACATACTCCCTTTTGAAGCCATTTCCAGCAAACCTCCTTGGTGAATCCAATTATTAAAGTCCTCCATTGCCATGCTAGGCCGAGGCCTACCTCTCCTCCTTTCTGAATCATTTCAGATAATATTAAAATCACCCACAAACACACAAGTATATGATCCAAAATTTTGAGAATTAAGATCATCCCAAAGGAGTCTTCTCTCTGCCATGGTACATTTAGCATAAACCACAGTGAGACAGAACAGCTCAGTCCCTTCACCTACCTACTAACATAGATATAAATTGCATTACCATCCGAACCACATGCACCATATAGGAACTATTCCAGAATATCCAGATTTTCCCCCCTTCATCCTCATTAGATATGACACTATCAAAATTCAAACAACGCGCCAATTTACGAGCTTCTTCTAAATTTTGAAAAGGTTCTAATAGAGCAACAACTTTCGGCTTCAACTTACCAATCAACTTCTTTACTCTACTCCTGGAAGTTCCAATCCCTCTAATATTCCATACAAAAATGGAATCAATCATTAAGCAATATTTGAAAATCGGGCATGAACCCTGGAGGAACTTCACATTTTAATAAACATCTTTTTCTTATATTTCTTCTTACCTTCATTAGCCTCAGACTCCATAAGATACTCTTTATCCTACGGAAAGATGTCTGGTTGAAAATCTGGTTCAGGTTCTGATACAGTATTTTTCAACACAAGCATCTCCACCCCAGGAACCTCCTCATGCTCCTCCTCCTCATGACCCAGAAAACCCGATACAGGTTCCAATGAATTATTCCGCACAACACACAACTCCCCTGCTGCAAACATTCCCCCCCCCCCCTCGCTGGGCAATATCATCGTATTTTTAAGAGATCATGGTGCACAGCCCACCAATGGATTTTCCCCCATGCTATCACTCGTAGCATTCTCATCATGAACAGGTAGAATTTCTTCTGTTTCAATAACCACTGTTTCAACAGAAGACATGTTATCATCGTGGGGAACAACTTCACCCCCTGGCGTAGCCTCTCCCACTTCTAACAACAAAACCGAAGCACCTGCATTCTCTGGAAGCACTACAATCACCCACTGACTCAGACGGATGAACTACATCAGATGAAACCAACTCTTCAACCACAACACCCCTGCTTCCAAGTCCATCACCAATGTTTCTTCCGCATCAGTAACAGTCTTATCCACATTGACAGATACAGTTTGCACCGAATTTGGCCCAGGTTCTTCAATAGCCTTGACAACCTCTTGTTGATCTTTCTTTCCAACCCGAGACTGCCCATTCTTCTCAGTTTTTCCTACTCTACATGTCTGTGAGTTGTGCCCCTGCATCTTGCACGTAACACAATAGGCTGGAAGAGTCTTGTATACAACTTCCTGCTTACGGCTTGTAGGCAAACCAGGAGTCCCTATCCAGAAATGAGTCAAGGGCGTTTTAGCAGCATCCACTTCCACACATAGCCATGCTCCATCAGTTCTCGTTGCATAGCTAGTCGGATTGTCCCGACGTATGAACATCCCAATAGGCGCCATGAGTATTTTCAGAAAAGCTTCACGACAGAAATTTGGAGGAAGGCCCGGAAGAGAAAGCCAAACCGGCACCCTGGACGGCTCATCATCTTCATTAAATTCTGGAGACCAACGAAAAGCACGGTAGAAACTCCCATTAATTTCACATACGTCCCTCGATAAAGCCTTCGTAAAATCAGCTTCATTAGCCATTCTCACGAACACGTTCCGAGGATGCCGCATGGATAAAACCACTGGTATAGAAGAAAGACCCCAACGGTAGTGAATGAACGCACGCACGACGTCCAGAGAAGGTCGTTGCTTCAAGAACTTAAGGACCACAGAGTAACGGAAAGGCTCGGTAGAACGTTCAATTTCCTCTTTGGTAAATTGAAAGTAGACCTCACCGTCTACCATCTTCGGAGGACGTGATGGCAACACCATCTGAGGGATGGGTTGCGGGACAGCAGCCACCAGGTCGGCAAAAGAAGGCCGACTTGCACCACCATCAGCGGCTGCCATGCAGCCTCTTGGGGAGGACCAATATGAGCGGCTGGAGAAAATGAAAACCTTATTCACCCGTAGAGAGAAAAAGGGTAAAGTAAACTGGATTTTATTAACTGAGTGGTATAAATGAAGTATGATTTTTGTTTAAGCAATACAAATTGGTGTATTGCTCGAATTGCTTTTATTTGATGTGTATAAATATGTTTATTATAAACAATGAATACATTGAGATGTCCTCTAGTGTGACTTACAATTAATCCCCAACTTTCTACATAAATCTATTTTTTCTTTGTAAACCTTGTGATAATGGTAACACGACGTTAGATTCGATTATAAAAATCATCACATAAATCAAACCAAAGAAATGGACCAGTTAATGAACAATATGAATCATATCAAATAGTGTCATCAATTCTTTATTTCTTAACCGTTTAACTTTTTCAATTACAGGGTCTCTACTCTATGACCACTACAAGAGATTGGGTTTCTTGAGGCGAACCATTTTGTCTCAAAAAATCCAATTTTCATCTCAAAATCTTTTTGGAGACAAAAAAATTATGTCTCTATTTTGTCTTAAAAAGCCTATGTCAAAAGGTTTTTGGAGACGTCTCAAAAAAAAAATTTTAGGGTTGAAATTGGGTAGAACCTGTAACACCCGGACCCAAGATTGGTATAGTTGGACTTTAGATTTTTATTTATTTATTTATTGGAGCTTGGTATTTTTAAGTTTTTATTTTACGAATTTGAGTAGTGATTTTTTTCCTTTAATTTGGAGATCTTGGCAGTTTATTATTTTTTTTTTTCTTTCCCGCATGTTGCATTTTTAATTCCTTCTCTTTCCGTCTATTATTATTTTTTTTTTTTGCACGACTTTTTTTTTTTCCATCGCACAGCATGCATACACACATGCACTCGTTCACGGCATGAAAGCACACACACGTCTCTCTCGTCTCTCTAGGGTTTCACCTCACATATATATAGATGCTTATGTTTTTCCCAAGTAATGAGATTTTACCCAACACTGCCGCCGCCAAAAACTCCTCCCCACGCAAACAGCAACCCGTACCCCTCTACTCAGCACTCATCAACCTTGCATCCGTAGCCAACCACTAGTGTGCATGACGAAAACCTAGAGTGCCGCCTCTTCTTTTCACGCCTCTGCCCTCCTTCACCGTGAACCCTTCCCCTTAGTGCAGCGGTGCAGCACCTGAACCACTGCCCCAAACTAGCCAAGCCCGTATCGCAACACGGTTTAACCCGTGGCGCCGCTGCATAGACCACCCCTACACCGTAGTGCAACGCGAAGGCATACGCGCTGCATCCCAGCCACTGCCACGACCAAGCACAGACTCGAATCACATCCCGCACGATGGAAACCACCATGTTTGATGCTGCTCTGCCTTGAACCTCCGCACTAAGCCGCTGATACGTTGGGACGTGAAGGACTCTGTTTTTGCACGCTGAAACAGGGGAAGCATCCCCACCATGAGCCACGTCATCAGCCCCTCAAACGACGCCGGAGGAGAAGCCTCCACCTTCGGACACTGCCAGGTCGACGCCCAGCCCCCAGACCGTCGCAAGCCTCGCTGCGCCACGGTGAGTTTTCGTCCCCTTTCACGCCGAGCTCTCTCTCCGTCCCTTTCTCTTTCTGCGTGAGGTCTCTCACTCATCTCTCTCTCTCTCTCTCTCTCTCTCTCTCTCTCTCTCTCTCTCTCTCTCAGTGCCTCACCACCGTGACCTTCTTCGCCGCGTTGCGTGCAGCTCCTCCCTTGGCGGTGAGTGCCTCGCTTCCCTGTTCTTGCGGTTTTTGCACCGAGTCTGCGTGAATGCTTTTGCAGTTTACGTAACTTATTTTTTTTGCATGGTATTTGAAATCGAATTACAGTTTTACCCTTAGTTTTAGAATGTGTTCAAGTTGTTATTTTTGGTGTGTTTTTACGTGGTTTATGCGGGTGGTATAAGAAAAGTTTGCATACAATAAATAGGATTTTCAAATTGTACTTTGGTAACAAATTATTTTAGTAATTGTGAAATTTTTATTTTAAACTTTTAAATTACGATTAAAGCTTTTAGTTTATTATTATTAACGAAATTTTTACTTGTACTTACCTTAAATCGTTTAAGTATTTTATCATGTTATTAAGTAAAGGTTTATTTTTTAAGAGTAAACAATATTAGTGTATTATTATTTCTACATTTTAGATATATTTTAGTCTTTTTAAAAATAGTTATGGTTTATTTTAAAATATTTTGGGATAATTATATTACTTAGTATTAAGCTTCGTTAGTTGTTTTCATTAGTAAATAGATCTGACTTTTAAATGTTTTAGTCATAGTATTAAATTAGCATTGACGATGTTAGAAAGTGATGATTGGTAATTTTAGGTTTTGAAGAATTAAATAGGTTATTTTATAAGCTTAGGATTAAATATTGAAATACATAATTAATTGGAAATTTATGAGAATTACGTGATTATTTTATAGGTGACGATTGATTATTGTCCGACGTTTTTGAGGAATTTCGAAAAAGCTAAGAAGTTCAGGTAAGCGGGGTTCCTATGCTAGACTTTGCATTTTAAAATAAAATGAGCTGAGGTTATTTTTGGAAAATATACATATTTGATGTTGAAAAGAAATTTGAACTGCCTCAGTTATTTGTTCTGCATTACTCATGAGATTCTGTTTAAGAAGAAATTATTTTCTGTCATGACTGGTGTAGACATGAGCTTATTTCTGACATTCTGTTTCTGCTCGGTTAGCTACCGGGGTTTGCACAACCCTACCATGGGGTTAAACATGGTATTTGTTCTGATATGACAAGATAAGATGTGATATTTCAGTTTATGCTATGCCAAAGGGATTTTGATTATGAATATTTTCGAACTATCGCTCTGATGTTTTTGGTAACATGTTCTGACGCTGCATTTTGAAAACATTATTCTGATTCTGCATTCTGAAAGAAAATATTTTGTTCTGCATTCTGATTTCTGTAAATGCTCATGTTTACACACTAGTATATGTCATCTGCTTACTGAGTTGCTGATAACTCACCCCTTATCTCCATATATTTTTCAGATAATTTTGATGATTCAGCTGGAGAACAAGAGTAGAAAGTTAAGCAAGGTGTGATGATCGTAGTGGAATAAGTGCCTGAGGGTACCAATGCTTATTTAATGGTCGTAGTTAGTAAACTGATTTATTTTTCGGGTATTTTTTTTGATGAGTTGAGGATGTTTTTGAGTTTTTAGAATTTCTTTATTGTCGCCATAGAGGAACTTAGATTTTTGGTTTGATTAAGTAGATTAATATTTTATGGAATTTCTGGATTTTATAGTTGTGTTATTTAAGTAAATTTTAAGTATTAAGAGCTAACTCTCCGGACCTACGGGAACGGGGCGTTACAGAACCAGTCGAAACTGTTCGAACGAGTATTTTTTTTAGATGAACCATTTTCGTCTCAAAAAATCGTGCTTCAGGACTGGTCCAAACACCATCACGAGTTTTATGTGTTTTCGCATATAATTAGGTCAGATCATAGTCAACAAGACTTTCTTCTTCCTGCAAAATGAAAATCTATATTATAACTTAAATCAGAAAAGTGTTATATGTTAATATTTAACGGGAACTAGAATAACTTTCCATTTTCTTAGACAAACGATGAAAAGATCGAGAACCCGCATGCTGGTGTATCGTTAAATTTGATCTATTTGCTTTGTTCACAATACTCTGATGCTAAAAAATAAATTATGTCTATATGTTTAATACATCTATCATATACTATTAAAAAAGGATAGCAGCGAAATTACCTAATAAGTAGGATCTTCAAGCATATTACAAATCTTCTCCCATTAGTTTGGTGGCATTGCTTGGAATGGATTTTGGCGCACCTCTATTGTAGTACTGAACTTCTGATAGTGTGCATAGCATCGACCTTTGTACCTCCGGAATGCATTCGACATCAGTTCCTTAACTGTTAGTCGATCCTCTCGTCGGCCAAAATTAAGTTCAAACTCGTCCTTTCAAAAATTATAAACAATTAGTATAAATACAAAGTAACTTTAAATTAACATGTTATACTTAGTTTCTAGGGATTTAGCTTATTACCAGGCAACGATTTTCCACCAGTGTGATCATCACAGATATCAACTTTAATTTTACCAACTTTCCTTACTTTCTCTATGCAGACACCCCTTATAGTGCCTCGATCTCGGTACTTGCTTACAACAGCTATATATACAGTAATTAAAGCATATATTTTAATTAAATTAAATTATTTTATAGATATATATTAATTAAATCAAGCATTAAATGTGATATTTAATTTGATAAAATATATTATTATGGGTTTGGCGATGTTGGCCAACTATTGATGGTAGGTGATCCACACGGGGAGTCGATAATGGATGGAGATAACGCACGTGTTGCTTTGCGTTTGGGAGGCATATCTATTTGAAATTGTGATAAATTATTATTTGAACAAACGTTACGGATATTTATAAGAATGATACTTACACAAATATCTGTTTGATATTCATTCACTATCAGTTTTGCTGGACCAGTCGCCCTCATCCTCACTAGACACTTCAATTGATTCATGTTCTTCCGACATTTCACCCTTAATTACTTTGGGTTGAACATCTTCTTTACACAATGGGACCATGTCATATTGGCTTAGATCAACAAATAAATTAATGCCTAATTCGTTTTCTTAATATGCTTCTTCATGTGGTTCGTCCGCCTTTGGAATGTAATCATATACATTTCTTGGTACAAACTTCTGCACTACCCACCATGGGTTCTCATACTCCGGATCATCTAAATAAAAAACTTCATTCGCTTGGCAAGCGAGAACGAAAGGATCATCCTCATACCGTGTGCGAGATGTATTGACACTCACAAAATATTCATCGTTACACACTCACAACCTAGGATTTAAGACATCCCACCAATTACATTTAAACAACCAGACCATATAACCCCCCACATACTTTAACGTTATGATATCTTCTACAATTCCGTAGAAGTCAATGTTATCATCCTCATGGCTTCCTTCGACTACGACTCCATAATTTTGAATTTTACTATATCGTTCTCTGTCAGTTGTATAAAATCTACAACCAACATCAATAAATATTATTATAGTTATATCAATGTTAGATAGAAAAAAAGTGAAGTTTAGTGGTATGAATTTCGTAGATAATAAGATACTTTTACAGTAATACCGTATGTTCAAACCACGAGGCAAATTCCTCTTCGTGTGTCATTTCTATGTCAGTTACACCATTCGTGCGAAGTAGTTGTATATGTTCGCTGCACATGTTCATGTGAACTATTAATTTGTATTAAGTTATACTCTATTATTATACATGAAGATACTATTGATTTAGATGATCATCACTAACCTCAAGTTGTGGTCAATATCTGTGTAGTTATTCAAGACATACTATCTAGCTCTTTCAAACTCTCGCCCACATAGGTCATAATAGGCCCCTTGTGTGCCTATGGGACGTACGGTTAGGGAAAACACGAAAAATGCCAATGAGACTCCCATTTGTCCACCTTCATAATTTTGATCCGGTCTCATAAATCTAATATCAACCCCACGGAAATACATTGAACAAAAGGTATGCCACTCTGCAATAGACCTTCTGGACAAGTTTTATTCCCCACAGATCGCTTAAGTTTTCCAAAAAACTGTTCAATAGGATACATCCTTCTATATTGAATTGGGCCGACGACTAAAGCCTCACGAGGTAGGTGCATAGCGAAATGAATCATTACATCAAAGAATGAAGGTGGATACAAACTCTCCAATTTGCACAATATCAATGCAATGTCAGCTTCCATTTTGAATAATGCATCAATTTTCAACGTTCTACTATAAATGTCCCTGAAAAGTCCCCCTGATTCTGTGAGAGCTGTACAAACATCTTGAGTGAGCTTTTCCCACACACAAACTGGCAGCAGACGCTACAAAAATACATGACAATCGTGACTTTGAATACCAGTTATCTTTCAATCATGAGTTCGAACACATCCTGACATGTTCGAAGCATAGTCATCGGCTAATTTGATTGTCATGAACCAATCACATAATTTCTTTCTCTCATCATTTGAAAGTGTATACCATCCAATGGGCATATAGGCTGATGACCCATTATCTTGCAAATGCAACTCCGGTCTTATTCTAAACTCCTTTAAATCTTTATGAGAGTTAGTTGTATCTTTTGTCTTCCCTTCTATTGACATCATAATGCCCAATATATTCTCACATATATTTTTCTCAATGTGCATAACATCTACATTGTGGGGCAGTGTCGAGGTAGACCAATATGACAACTCAAAAAAAAATACTTTTTTTATCCAATTCAACTCCGCTGCTTGTCATTTTCTCTTTTAAACTCTTGTATCTTTCCCAAATATGTTTTTTGAAACATCCCCAACTGCACGATAATATCAATCCCAAACAACTCTGGCAGTGATGACCTGCACTCAACCCTTCCATCAAACATATTTGAATGTCATCTATGATCATGTGGTAAATATCGACGATGTCCTATGAAACATAATTTCCTATCATTTGTCAACCACTGAGACTATGTATCTTTATTACAAACAGGACAAGCCATTTTACCTTTTGTGCTTCATCCAGAAAAGTTTCCACATGCTGGCACATCATTTATTGTCCACATCACTACAGCATGCATCTTGAACTCTCGCAACGAGGCCACATCATCTGTACTGACACCCTGATCCCACAACTCTTTCAACTCTGCAATTAGTGGTTGCAGATATACATCTAATTCGTTCCCTGTGACATTGGCTCTGGTATTAGTAGAGTCATCATAAAATATGTATCCTTCATAAACTTCCAAGGTAGCAAGTTATAGGGCATTAATATGATAGACCAAGTACTATGAGAAGTGATCATGTTGCCAAATGGATTAAAACCATCTGTTGCTAAACCAAGACGTACATTATGAGGTTCTTCAGTAAACCATGGATACTCGACGTCAAATTTCTTCCATTGTAAGGAATCTACAGGATGCGAGAGGAAGTTTTCATTTTGGACTACTAATATATACTTATAAGTTACTTACTTAGTATATATTATAAATATTAAGCCACTAACTACTATACAATATACATATATGTTATCCTATTGTATATGTAGCTTAATATATAAGGAGATATAATAACTTGTTAATCAATTAATATTAATATTCATGCGTAAGAGTAAGTTTATATCAATGAAGCATAAATGATAAAATCAAGATTTCAAACTATAATTATGGTGTTAATAATATGTATCATATATAATTTTAGAAAATTTATATGTATAAATCAGTTCAATTTGGTATACAAAACAGTGAACCATGACCAAACTGAACAACATAAAAATTCGGGTCAACGAATCAAAATAGACCGAATCGATCAATTTGGTTTAGTTTGATGGGTTTGGTTGATTTATGGTGGTTTCTTTACCCTTTTTTTTTAAACAAAACATATCTTTATATTTATCAACAGTTAACCAATACAAAACTTATCTTGTAAAACAAAATTAAAATACCCCTCAGGGTCATCTTTTATCCACACTTGTTCTTCACTTTCATCACAAGCAAATTTTGCTAGGAAATGATCTACTCTATTCCCCTCCCGATATGTTTGTTGAACTGTCCACTTCTGCACTGTGCTCTCCCTTTCTGCCCATACATCAGCTCCTGTTGAGCAACTCTAGAGTGCATGACACACTGTTTCTTTCTCCCTCATGCACATAGGAAAGAAGAGATTATCCACTACTTTCCTCTAGTATAGGTTCCTTCTTGTTGGTAGGAAATTGTCAAGAGCCTTCCATAAGAAAGTCTTGACCACCCCTGGGACATTCAACTCCCACAATGCTCTCCACCCTTCTTTAAACTTCTTCCCATCCGAGGACTCCCCTTCTACTCAGTTCAAGATGGTATGCACTTTTAACATTGAACATGCCATTCTTGGTGTAGGCCTACATTCTTTTATCATCTAAGCCTATCTGACTAAGTGAGATGTTACACACCATCTCAACCTCTTCCTCATTGAGAGAAGCCATCACAATTTCAACATTCCATCTTCCACCACTCTCAATTAGTTTCACCACTCTTGCCTCAGCATTGAGATTTTTTATAGGGGATTCAACTCGAAGAGAATATTTGCTTGGCAGCCATTTATCTTCCAAGAATTTGATTTTAGGACCAATGCCAACTCTCCAGACAAGGCCTTCTTTTAACAGATTTAGGGATCCCCGCAAACTTCTCCAAATCACTGAAGGGCCATTCCCCGACTTTGCATGAAGCACCTTAGAATTCTTGAAATACTTATCTTTAAGAGCCATGGCAACAATAGAGTTAGGCTTAGTTAAACCTCTTCAACATTATTTAGCTAGAAGAGCTGTGTTGAAGCTATCCAGCTCTCTAAAGCCTAGACCCCCCGGTATGAACCCGTGGGAATGGAATCCCTTGAACACACAATCAATTTGAAAACTTACTCAAGAAAGCCAAAATCAAGCCAATGGAAAATTTAGACCCGTTGAGGAACTCGTTTCAAGAACCTAGATTATATGAAAATCTAGACCTATTGAAGAACCTGTCTCGAGAACCTAAATTATAAGGAAGAACGCCACAAAGGTTGTGATTTGCTTTTGATAAGTTCAAAAGTTCATTCAAGAACACGAGGAGATAAACTCAACTCACAATGACTAAATTCATCAACTTTCATAAACTAATTAAAATGAGGCTACAAAGAGACAAAGAGTATTTAAACCAAAACCTAATTAAAATCCTAGCCAAAATAAAGCCCTTTCTTCCAAAAATACCTCTGAATGAATAGGGACGCGGTTACAATAACTTCTTGAAACCCTAGTTCAACAAAATAAAACATATGTGGGCTAACCATCCTCAAGTCTGATTATTTTAGACTAATTCCTATAACTAATAAAATAAGCCCCTTTAATGAAATAAACAAGTCCAAGGCCTTAAATTACATAAACATAATAATATGCCCTAATTTATGTTGCACTCTTCCATAGCTTGTATCACGTGGATGATTATTGGATCTCCTTCTCTCAAGCCCATCTTGAATATTCGGCTCTTGCTAGACTTGTCTCAAGTGGATTGCACCAATCTTTGCATTGCTTCCTTGCACTTTTTAGCTCTTGATCTTGTGATTGCCCCATCTGAAACTTTCAAATGATCTTTAAGACTTGATCCACCTTGGTGTCCGTCATTCCCCCTCTCCTCAAAATGATTCGACCTCGAATCTCCACCTGCATCAAATGGAAAAAGATTAGACACGTTGAAAGTAGCAGAAATATGTTACTTACCTGGAATATCCACTTTATATGAATTTGCATTAATTTTTTCAAGAATTTTGAAAAGTCTATCCAAGTTACTCCTGTCATCAACAAGCAAAAGCATCAGAGCTAAAGGAGTAAGTGGATTAAAACTATAAACAACAACAAAAGAAGAATAAGAAATAGTAGTATGCATGGTCCTATTATATGCAAACTCTAATAAGAGCAAATGATACTCCCACAAACGTTCATGCAACAAGTCAATGAATGGCAAATGATACTCTCACTAACGTTCATGAAACACATTTAAAGTCTTCCTTGCATCAAAATAATCACTTCAATTATATGCAAACTCAATGAATGGCAAGCAATACTCCTACCCATGGTCACGCAATATGTTTAAAATCCTTTTTACACCATAATGACCCAACAAACCACATCCATGCACTAGTATCTCAAGCATAAGACTAGTAGGCTCATAAAGTTTATTCTCTCTAAACAAAAGCCATTCTAGTCTATAGCACTTACCAAACGATGCCTTCTCACACGCTCCATACACACTAGCATAGTCATCATCATTAGCATGCAATTCTCTATCATATTCAAATCTCAATAACTTTGCATCTAAAATGAAGACAAGGACATACCTTCTTGCTAAAGTATCAACAACAAAATTTTCCTCACCTAGTGTGTATTTGATTGCAGGAGGAAAGGTATCAATGAGCTCCTCTCACTTGGCATGCATTCTATTCAACTTACCTTGTCCCTTCAAGTACTTCAAAGAGTCATGTTCCTCAAAGAAAGGTCAGGTAGGAATTCTCGCACCCAACACAAAATCAATGTAATGCTCTCTCTCTCTCTCTCTCTAATAGGTGACAATCCACTAAACATACCACTAGGAATCATGATCTCATATTCTGCAAGAAATAGGCAACAACACTAAGCAATGGTTTGTCAAGTTTGTTAGTAGTAAAATTTGCCTTAGCATAAAAACTCAATTTTCTCTTTGTTTTTCTCTCATTTTCTTCACTCTCTCTTTTCTTTTCACTCTTTTTTTTCTTTTCACCATTTTTTTTCTTTCACTCTCTTTTTTCTTTTCACTCTATTTTTTTCTTTCACTCTCTTTTTCATCTTCTTTTTTTGAACTCTCTGCCTCACAAGTGTTTTTCAACTCATTCTCTCTTTTCAATTTCACATGATCTTCATACACTTGTCTTCGAGTCAATGGTACAAGAGTAATGGTCTTATTGTCTTTTAGCAAAGTATACCTATTCTTGAACCCGTCATGAATCACTTTCCTATCATACTACCACAGCATTCCCAGCAAAATATGGCCAGCATGCTAAGGCACTACATCGCAAAGCACTTCATCCATGTATTTTCCAATTGAAAAAGAAACTAACACTTGCCCATTTACCCTAACCTCCCCACAATCATTCAATCATTGCAACTTGTATGGTCTAGAGTGTTTCAAGGTAGACAAATTCAATTTCTCAATTAAAATAGTGCTAGCAACATTAGTACAACTCCCCCATCAACGATCATACTACATATCTTGTTGTTAATGTGGCATCTAGCATGGAAAATGTTCTCTCTCTGCTGCTCTGTATCATCCACCTTGATTTGTGTATTGAGAGCACGTCTGGCAACAAGAGATTCACCTGTCACGGGGTACTCCACTCCATCATCATCACAAGTATCAACCAACCAGGGCATCTCCTCACTATCACCCTCACTCTCAGTCATCACCTCTCCATTGTTACGCATAATCATCACCCGCATATTTGGACATTGAGATGCGATGTGCTCTGAACCCAAACACTTAAAACATTTAAGATCTCTATTCATGAATATTGGGATTCTACCTTGGGTTTGTTGCTAGTTCCCTCATCTTTCCTCTTAGGTGGTTTAGTCTTCCCCTTTGTTACAGTTTGATAATTTTTGTCCCACTTTAGTTTCCAATGAGTGCTAGAAACCGAAGTATATCTTGTTGTACCCTATCTCTTTAACTGCCTCTCCACCTTCATAGCCATGTGCACCATGTCCTCTACCTCCACATAATGTTGCAACTCAACTACATTGGCTATGTCCCTATTGAATCCACTCAAAAATCTAGCCATCGTGGCCTCCCGATCCTCCACTACATTAGCCCAAATCATAGCCACCTCCATCTCCTTATGGTAATCCTCTACACTCCTAGACCCTTGTGTAAGATTTTACAGTTTTTGGTTGAGGTCTCTATAGTAGTGGCTAGATACAAATCTCCGCCTCATGATAGCTTTCAACTCTCTCCATGTTTCTACAGACCTCTCAAGATTCCTCCTCCTATTGGTCACTAATTGATCCCACCAAATAATCACATAATCAGTAAACTCAATTACTGTCAACTTCACCTTCTTCTCCTCAGAGTAATTATGACAATCAAACACCAACTCTATTCTTTTCTCTCACTCTAAATAAACTTTAGGGTCAGTTCTACCTTGGAAGGATGGTATTTTCATTTTGATGCTCCCAAGGTTCCTATCTACTCTGTGATGCCCCCAAATTCTGCTTGGGATCGGACAGACATTTGAAGAGTCGAGACATGCAACACAAGATTACCTACCCCCTGTTCATGACATATAAGATGCAATGTTCCTAACATGCATCTAGTATTATGCAATATTCGCAGCGGATAATTTTTTTCTTTAGCAATACTATGCACCAAACTGAAATATCCCAAATAGTTAAAACATACTTCATACATAATGACATACTAAACAACGGAGATCATAACACTAGTCCAAAATGGTTGTGATCAAAATAGTGCTGGAGATTGAACTCCACAAATACAAGTAGTAATCTGAGGTAACTACTGTACTACCATCTACACCGCAACGTCACTTAGTCAACCATTTCCAATTGGTCGATTCCCGATTCTCCTTTAGATCCTGTAATAAGATCTACCATTCGGGGGGAATGGTAGTTGGGACTACCATAGTGAGATTTGATTACAAATCTCAGTAAGTTGACAGAAGACCTTCACACAGGTTAATGATGCATGCATGGCAGTAAAAGCATGAATGCATAATCAAAGTCATAATTAATCATAGTATAACTTGACATACAATATAAAATAACTGACATAGTTAAACTGAAGTGTGAACTAAACTTGACTTGCTTAAACTGAACTAGACTTAAACTGAGACTTGACTTGACATGAACTTGATCTGAGACTTGACTTAACATGATCTTGGACTTGAATTCTGAAATTTAACTTGACATGAACTTGAACTAAAACTTAACTTTACATGAACTTAGAATATATTCTTATCTCATGGAATTACCATGATACTCTTGTCTCATGGGGTTACCACGATAGCGTAGTCTTATCTCATGGGATTACCATTATAGAGTAGTCTTATCTCATGGCGTTACCATGATTTAACAATAGCCATGAACTGATCAATAACTTAACTGCACTGGGACATATATGAACGTGAGGTACATGAACAACTAGACATGACTGTTCTTGAAATACACAAACTATATTCGAGACGAAACGTGATTGGAATATGAAAGGACAGAAGCCCTGACGTAACACAACATGACTCGAAAGATATGACTTACTTGAGATAGAAACATTTCGTAACATGGCATAATATGTAACAAACAACATACTTAACATGGCATAACATGTAACAGACATATTTAACATAACATGCTTGCAACAGTGAATATTACAATATGACATACATGTAATATATGGCATACTTAACAAGACGTACTTACAATGTATAGTAAAATGTGACAGAATATCTTACGTAACAGATGAATAATTCATGACAAAATAAATTATGTGTGATAGATAAATATATAATGACTTGGCTTGGCACATATGATAACATACATACATACACTGTAGTTCCTTTACACATCACTCATACACATTAAACAGATAGTAAGTTAAAAGCTAACTTCTCTTGCTCTTCGCGCTTCTAGACAACTACCATTTTATGGAAAAATATCAACTTAGAGTAAAATTACCATTTTACCCTGTACATGTGGGAAAATGACAATTTTACCCCTAGCTTAAGGATTTTGCATCCTAACTCCAAAAATACCAAAATTTACATACCTCATGTAAATTTTTTCCTAAGCTCAAATATCAATTCAGAAAAATTTAAAACTAAACACAACCATTAAAACTCTATAGGGCCGAAACTTACATAGGCTATTTCCCTTGATTTTTGTTGCAATTCTTTCAAATTTCAAAACTCATGATTAAACAAAACATTTTCTTCTAATATACTCATAACATATTCCTAAGAATAATCATGTTTTGAATCATGAACAAAAGTCATCAAAATCACTAAAACCATACTTGAACTCTTTGGCTTTTCTTCTAAGTTCAAAACAGATTTTTGTTTCTAACTTGTTTTGATCAACGTCTTGATCCATAACTTATAAAGATGTAGTCTTCAAACCAAAACATCACATGGTTTAAAAAGGTGTCCTAAAACAGATCCAAGCTTCAAACTCAAGATCGCATGGTTAAACATCAACCAAAACATAAATTTAGCCAAGAACATCATCACTTTGCCCTAACCGAAAATCTCCTTGGATACAATTCCATATCTTCGACACTAACATTAAATATCTTCAAAATAATATTCTAACATGTATATAAGAGGCTTATGATCCTCCAATAAAAATATCAAAGCTATTGGAATAAAATTAAACCATAAAAGATTTAAACTTTGTCAAAACAGAAACTGTCTTTCCTATTCCAGTTTCTAAGTTACTAGATCTAAGAAAATCTTTCACAAAAACTTTTAATCATGCAACAAATACTCAACCAATAATCATATACACATTTTAACAGTACTCCATAAAAATTTCAGACCAATATCTATTCATTAGCTTGGTCATAACACACTTTCTAGTTTATCGCCCAGAATGACCTTTATGGGGTTTAAACAACTTTTTACAGATCAAATGATCTCCAAATGGAACAAATAAGGTATATGTAAACTAGACTAAAAAAATAACAACTTTCATGAAGGAAACTTTGCGAGAAAACACTTAAAAAAGCTTCGAATCAGGAGTGAAAAGAGATAAGAAAAACTGTCCGAGAGTGTCTTTTGTGTTCTATCAAGGAAAAGTGTAAAGGAGAGTTGCTTTTAGTGAGAAGTGGACTGGAGAGCCTCTTACACAAATTATGGAAAGAGATAGGATTGAAAGAAAGCTTGAGTGTTGCCCTTTTCCTCTCAATGCAATAAACAAAAATTAGCCCAAGATTTTTCCTCAAGGTGGAGTGTAAAACTGAAAGAGTGAAGTGGCCCTTCAGCTTTGTACTTCAAGAACCTTCTAGGCCCTTCTTTTGTAAAGATCAGGTCAGCCAAGTGGGGGTGCAAAACTTATCCAAATAGCAATCCTACGGTGACCAAATTCGTGGGCCTTAATGGGCCTAAACCGAATGGTCCTAAATTTTGGAGTTTTAAGAGGGTTTGGGTTGCTATCAATCCCAAATCCAATATCTCTTGGCCCAATCAATTTTCCAAGATTAACAAAGTTGGATAATGATGTTCTAATACAAATTTGAAGGATAATAGCATGTGGAAGTATTTTAATCAAGCGATTAAACACAATGCTAGAAACAGATTCATTTAGGTTTTGGAAGTCAACTTTATGGTTTGGATAAAACCATTTAGGATTTCGATTTCAACCATGCTTTTGGGTTCTCCGTTGGACTCCAACCATATAGGATTTCACTAGGGTGGAAATCCTCTTTGGTTTGGCACAATTGGATTGGTCGGATGGAATATGGTTTTTACTTAGGTGGCATGATCTCACACCTTGATTCCTTCAAATCCATCAAACGTTCCTCTTGGTGCCAAATGTCTAATACTATTTACTATGTGTGGCTAAGATCTTTCCAAGTGTCCAAATAAAACTTCTCTAATCTAGTTTAGACATTCCACAATATGATTTTGAAAACACTGCACTTGGTGTGCTTGCTGAGGTTACTATTCACTCCGGAAAGTGAATAATAAACTTAGCACTAAAAAATCCTAAATATTTATATTAACGTACAGTGAGAATCGTTTGCCGAAATTCAATCCCAAAGTGCCCCTAAAAAAGAATTCATAGTTTCGAACATGAGTTTCATCCAAAAATATGAAAATTGACTTATTGCGCCATAAAACCCTAAATAATCAACTGAATCTAATGGCATAGACCATAACGCATTCCTACGCTTATAACTACCTCAAATAATTAGAATCGCACTTCTGGCACCACAGTGAGTGATTACACTGACTATGTTGACAGACTAAAACATATGCAATTGATCGATTCGTGAAAACTTACGGGGTTTTCACGAAGTTCCTAAAACCAATAGAAATTCCACCTTTGAATTTCTAGCGGGCTGTTACATACTCCATCTCGACCCCCTGAAATCCTCTTTCACGTCTAACTCCTCTATGTTTACCCAATCCAACTTCAAATGTTAGGTCTTCCTCATCCTCACCATACTCTCCATTCTCAATACTAGACTCACGTCACCTCCTATCTCTCCCACCTTGCAGATTTTAATCACTGCTTCTTGATGATTAATCATATCCCTCACTTCCCCCAACACCAAGTTAAACCGCTCAAACTGTTGTTGCATGACCTGCAACACAAAGAATGAGTTATCTATCATCCCCTTCGGTGATGAGTCACTCCTATGAGACATCGTAATGTACTGCACAAAAAGAATGTTTGTGGTAAAAACCTCACACACTCCCTTACGTGTTTACACTCAAATAATGGCACTCCACTCGTGTTTCACTCTTAATTAGTTTTTTCCCAATAATAGTCTCACACTCTCTTACCTTTTACCTCAAAAGTTTTCCCGCTCAAGTTATTTAAGAACTAGTTACACTAAACTAAGACAATACAACCTTGTTTTATCCCAACTAGTAATTAGGTTCAAGAAATAAGGAATGAATAAATGACACGAGACTCAAGAAATTTATACAAGGGAAAGAGTAATTATAAAACAAGATACCAACTAGAAAGATGTATTTTACCCATTTGATGATAAAGCTCAATCAACAAATATTTCTCTTTCTCTTTGTTGTAACTATGTAGCAACCTTTGACTATGCTACATTTTCTTTTCTTTTCTTTTTCCTTTTTTTTTTTTGAATTTTCTTTTCCATTCTTTTCTTTTCTCTAATTCAATCACAAACAACAATATTCAATTGTGAAAATCAAGCAATTGAGTTCAAACACACAATAATCAACAAGGAATTATAAGAGAATCAATGAAACGGCACTTCAAGCATTTGACAAACATAGAGATGCAAGAAACCCTAAAATTTTGAAACCCTAGGATCAAGAACACAAAACCCCAATGAACAAAACAATTTCGGCAGCCCCAAGATGATGTAATTTAGCCACTTTTTTTTTTTTTTTTTGCAACCCTAGAACAATGAAGTCTTAGAATTAAAGATGCAATAATTAAAAGATAGAATCAGACCTGATTGGAAACTGAGCTTTGAATATCAAATGATATGAACCCATGGGAATGGAATCCCTTGAACCCACAATCAATTTGCAAACTCACCCAAGAAAGCCAAAATCAAGCCAATGGAAAATTTAGACCCGTTGAGGAACTCATTTCAAGAACCTAAATTATATGAAAATCTAGACCCGTTGAAGAACCTGTCTCAAGAACCTAAATTATAAGGAAGAATGCCACAATGGCTGTGATTTGCCATTGATAAGTTCAAAAGTTCATTCAAGAACAATAGGAGATAAACTCAACTCACAATGAATAAATTCATCAAATTTCATAAACTAATTAAAATGAGGCTACAAAGAGTATTTAAACCAAAACCTAATTAAAACCCTAGCCAAAATAAAGCCATTTCTTCCAAAACTACCCTTGAATGAATAGTGCCACAACTACAATAACTCGGCTACAGTAAGTTCTTGAAATTCTAGTTCAACAAAATAAAACATATGTGGGCCAAGCATCCTCAAGCCCGATTATTCTAGACTAATTCCTAACTAATAAAATAAGCCCTTTTAATAAATTAAACAAGGTCCAAGCAATAACTCTAGCTCATGTCTTCCATAGCTTGTATCAAGTGGATCAAAACTATATCTCCTTCTCTGAAGCCCATCTTGAGTGTTGGAGTTTTGCTAGCTTCATCTCAAGTGGATTGCACCAATCCTTGCATTGCCTCATTGATCTTCTTGGCTCTTGACCTTGTAATTGGCCCATCTGGAACTTGCAAAGGGTTTTTAAGACTAGGTCCATCTTAGTGCCCATCACCCCTAGCAGCTTTTGCACATCCCACCATCCCCCAACTAGCCCATTGTATCTTATTGTCATTGTTTCTGTACAAACATCAGAATCTAGCCATTACACCTGATATCTCCTTGCATAATCTTTTAGGCAGTATGAAAACACTCATGTGGTAAGTGGGTATCGATTGGATAACAGCTTTGAGCAGCACTCTTTTCTAGCTGGGGATAGAAACTGGTTTTTCCAGTTGTTAATTGTGTGCCAAATTTTGTGTTTAATCCCTCTAAATGTGTTATATCGAGATCTTCCAACCATTGTAGGTAGGCCCAAGTACTTCTCATAGTTACTATGTACCCTTGCTCCTAAGTCTTTCAATATTTGATTCTTATCAACAATCCAAGCTTTTGAGCTAAACATCATTGATATTTTCTGCAAATTTATGCATTGCCGAGAGGCCTTTTCATACACCTTCAAAATATGCCTTACCTTTTGCAACTCATTCTAGCTAGCTCTCCCAAAAATGATGCAAGTCATCTGCAAACAGTAGATGTGTAACTCTTATCCCTCCCCTTGCAACTACCACCCCTCTTATCCCTCCTTTTGCTTCTGCCTCATTTGTTAGACTGCTAAGGCCTTCAACACATAAAGGGAAAAAATAAAGGGTTAGGGGGATCCCCTTGTGTTAGACCTTTCGAGGGGTAAATTACCTCATCAGGTCTCCCATTCACCAACACTGCATATGACACTAATGTTATACAGTCCATGATCAATTTTATTCATCTCTCTCCAAACCCCATTTTTTCATGATTACCTCCTAATAAGCCCATTCAACTATATCATAGGCTTTCGAGATGTCCAATTTCAATGTCAAACTCCCCATTCTACTCTTCAACCTTGTTTGCATTGAGCGTAAATCCTCGTAAGCAGCTATGACATTATCTGAAATCAGTCTCCCTAGTATAAAAGCACTCTGGTTCTTTGAGATGATATCATTGAGCACTAACTTGAATCTGTTTGCAAGTGGCTACATGGATCAAATTCACAAATTTTTCTAATTCACCCCAATTCCATAGAATATTCAATTTTCCCATCCATTACATCACCTTCCATCTTTGCCTTCTTCTTACTCCCTAACCACAAATCATCCTTCACTTCACTAACAACTAATCTTGTTGCAGTTTCACAAGAACAGACTCACTTACAACAGGCCTCCCACAAGCTCTTCTCTTCCAGTTGCTAGTGTTCCCATCCTTAGCCATTCTAATGTTTGCTTGCAGATATGAGATGGTCAGGTCTGCCACCTCCACCTCTCTCAGCCTAACAACTTTAGTGGGTATATCAGCACTACTAATGGAATCTTGTCTTTTAATTAGAATTTTCTCCTTCATCACTTTTCCTACCCCTTCCCTCCCGCTTTCTTCCACCCTCCCCACCTCATCTGGCTTCCCATCATTCTTGTTGTTTTTTCCACTTTGTTTTTCTTCCCTGTCCACTCTCCTTCTATTTACTGGAGTAGCTCTAGGCCATGTTCCAAATTGAGCAGTGGTTTCATTCCCAGCATTTCCTCCCAAAAAACCTTGTTTATCATGCAATATACACCCACACAGAAAGCATAGTTTGGGTAACTTCTCATATTTAAACGGAATCTGATAAGTGTGATTTGTATTACTCTTTTATTTATGAAAAGTGTCATTTTTCCTTCAATACTATTGATTTTATTTTATTTCTATATATTTTTCTTTATTTTCTTGGATTTGAACGAATGAGAAGATTTAGTAGGAAATGAGAGCATTTTGATACAAAAGAAGAAACTACGGATCCAGATCGATGAGAGGCAGCGAGATCTGAAGAGAGCCGAGGAGATTTAGGCGAGGTGACTCACGACCAGAAGGCGCAACTAGAATTCGCGACCAGAATTGGTGACAAGAGTTAGGCAATAAACTAGATATTTTATCTTCTGGGTGAGAAGACTTGGCGCAATGCTCCGGGCAACTAGATTGGGCGACCAGTCTAAACGACCAACTTAAGCGACCAACCTAAACGACATCATAGGCAACAACTAGCAAAGGCGAGCATCTTTACCGCTCGATAGGTTGGCGAGAGGAGTCTTTCATCTCGGTGGGACCCTTCCGAGTTATATTCAGCGCACACGGCATCTACCCGGTGGGACCCTTCCGAGTTCCGCAATCAATCTACTGACCACCAGATCCTCCTGAACTCCATAAATCAAGCTGCTTATTATTAAATCTTCCATTTTAGATAATCTCGTTATTCTTGGGATAACTTCTTTTATGTTAACATTCATCTTTAGAAACTATTTTCTAGATCTTTAGGCTAGATTATAGCCTCATTTATCTTGTTTCCGGATTTGAGTTTTGACATCTATTTAATCTCGTCTTGTGGGATGAATAGAAGGGGGAGAAGAGTCTAAGTTTGAGAGTAAAAATATTCCAGAGTTTATTCATTAAGTTTTTTTCAAGGAGGCGGATCTGGAGGGTAGAGGCGAGAGTCGTATGTTTCATCAACCGATTCCAACGAAGAACACTGGTTTCATTCTTGTTCTTTTCAATTTCATTATGAACTAATTTTATTTTCTAGAGCTTTGATGTAGTCTAGTATTGAACACACAATTTATATTCCAAATTATTTTATTTTCAATATTTCCATGATTGAGTGTTTATTCCTTGTTTTTAATGCTTGCAATTTTCTAGCTAATTATTGTTTGATCTATTGAATCACAATGAGACCGAGAGGTAATTTGTGATTAAAACTTCAGGATTAAGCATCATTAGTTGAGCGAATACTTTACCGCAATTAGTTGATTTTCAAGAAAAATCTAAAAACTAATGAGTCTCCAATTGAGATATTTTTAGTATTATTCGAGAGAAAATATTAAATAGTTAAGGGATTTTTATTATTAACGTGGGACAACTAGAATTCTATAACAAGGAAGAATAAATTGTGTGAGATTTGTTAGGTGAAATCAAACGCTCTACATCTATTCTTATTATCTTTAAAATCTTAATTTTAATGTTATTGTCTTCAGTTTAATTTAGATAATCTATTATTCAAATTTTGGTTTTCCAAATAGTAATTAATTTAGTCAATTTCAATACTCAATAGTATAATTATTCCTTATGAGTTCGATATCCGTTTTCTTTAAAACACTTTATTACTTGTTATGATTCTGTGCACTTGCAGATATTTTATGCGAACAGAATCCAGATCCCCTTCCCATTGAAAGTCATCATTCTTCCCCTGGCCGAGCCTTCATCAAATCACACTCCACTTTGACCCTTAGGCATCAACCCCAAGCCACATTATTCATCTTGGACATCTACCTCAAAAACCTTCCCAATCGATCCACCAATCAGTTCACCTAGCCATTTGTTCATAGCACCCAGTGGAAGGTTATGTATCTGGATCCAAAACTTCTCATGAGGGAAATCCATTTGGTGGATCTAAGTTGATCCATCAAAGGAAAGAAGAAAAAGGTAGTTATCAAACAACCAAGGGCACCCATCGAGCACCCTCTTCTTATCTTTCCGATTCACCAAGGTAATCACAAAGCAAATTAGCTACTATCTTATGAAATACTATCGGCTTATCTACTCTCGAGACTTTCTCCATCATCGATCAAATGACTTCCTTCCTTACTGTTCTCTCCGAGCAGATTTTCCCTACCAAGCTTCTCTCCGCCTTTTCTTCCAAACTTCTTACTCATTTGACTCTCTTTCTATCGGCTTAGTCTCTTCTTCACTCAGCTTCAATCTGCCCCCCATATCTTTTCTAAGTCCTACATACTCCCTTTTCTCCGGCCACCATGGTGAACGAAGACTCCTCCTCCCTATCACTTTCTAAAAAGCACTAGAGAGGAGACTCATTGCTTGGTACAATACCTCTAGGTTGTTTCTTTACCCATAACATACCATAATGGACAATAAAGTCCATCAAAAGGACTTCAAACAAGCCCTTTTTCCCATATAAATTACTATAAATAGTTATGAAATTATCTACATAGCATATTCTATTTCCAAAATTTTAAAAATGATTCCATTACTATTTAATTTTAAGAAAACTAAAACTACTAAAATAATTATAATTTTAATATAGTTTTTATCAAGAAAATGACTTCAAACAATCCCAAGCTAGGAAAAAAAAAACCATTAGTTTTTTAAAATTAATTTTCCTTATGTGTGTGTGTGTATTATAAACCACCATAAATAGTTATCAAATTATGAAGACACCATTTTACATTAATGACCTTATGACACTTTTCTATTTTAAGATATTCCATTAATCTTTAGTACTACTACACGCCCCGCCAAATCGGTAAGGGGAAGTAGCGCACTTCTACTAACTCTAGTTAACCACACCAACTTGAAACGTATTTACAATGCAAGGTTAATCAAGTGCAGACCTTAAACCCTAGCTGATTTTTCACAAACCCTAGAGTAAAAAAATGAAGTAGGAGAGAATGAGAACTCTAGCATTAAAGCAAAACGAAATTATATTTTTTTAATATTCTCTCAGTGATTAACTATTGTACACACGTGCAAATTGGATTACATAACACTTGTAAAGAAAGGATTTGGGTAAAAGATTGGAGGTTATGGATCAAATTCATGAATGAAAACAGAAAAGAAAATGAATGAAAACTTAGATGTTAAAGAAGAAAAGTAAAGATAAACCCTAAAAAGCACCTGAGAGACGCAGAACCAAAGAAATGTACAACGAGATTAGCAAGACTGAGCTCAGTATATAAAAACCTAAGCTTCTTTGTGTGTCCATGTGTATTTGTTACACATACACAAGGAGCGTTACACAAGGAGCGTTGCTACTTCTGTAGGACCTCGAAAGTTACCGGACTGTCCCTCGCTTTTTTATGGAGATGGAAAAGGGTTGCTACAAATGACGACTACGTCCCTCAGCTGGATTTTTTCGATTTTTCCCCTCTTTAACCTTCTTTTATTTAATTTTTAAATAAAACTATATTTTAAAAATCAAATTATCTCTATTTTTCTCATATTTCTCATTAATTTGAACTTTTAAATCTTAATGCATTTTACAAATTGTCAAAACTTGTGGCGCCCTCAGCCCCGTTTAGGATTGGACGATGATTGGAATGCCGGGACATATAACACAAGGCTACACATCCCTCGTACATGACAGATAATATGCTATGCCCATAAATACACTAGCAGTATGCAATATCATAGCAGCAAAAAAATAGTAAAAGTCAGGTAATCTAAGCAATTGCAAAGCACATGGCACCGTACTAATAGAATCTCCCAACATTGTCCAAAAACCATAAGCATGTATAAAAAAGATATAGCATACCAAAAACATATAGTATAGTTTAAGGGCAGGTTTGGGGGATGGGATGAGACACAAAATTATCATCTCATCTCATCTCATCTCATCTCATCATTACACATTTTTCAAATCCTCATACAAAATATAATAAACAATTCAACTTTTTCAAATCCCAAAACAATAATAATACTAAAATATAATATTTTAAATACTAAAACAAAACACAAAATTTTCATCTCACCCCCCAAACCTGCCCTTAAATCTCCCAAAACACGGAACCTCCTCAAAACATTGTTCCTCAAAACTTGAGATCTAAACCATAAGTTCGCTCTCTTTTTTTTTTTTTTTTTTTCTTTTCACAAAATGACTTAATTGGGGGAGTTAGACACCAAAAGACTCCATGGGATTTTTGCGATCCAACGGGAAAAAATTCAAATTCCTTTGTTGCTGCCTTTGCATCAGTCGGGGGCTTCGAGGTTCACTCAAGATAAGTACACAATTGGTCCATGTATCTACTAAACTACGAATAGTCATAACAAGCTTGTTCAATATACTCGTCCTCTATCATGGAACCATCTAAAATCATGATTCTCGGGAATCCAGGGTACCTATTACAACTTCTACCATTCCGATTGGAGAATGGTAGTGGAAACTACCACAATGAGATTTCGAGAAATCTCAACAATTAATCACACAACATACAATAGTTAACACACAAGCATACATGAAGTAAATCATGAAATGTATGCATGGACAAGTACTTAACATATGACTTGACAATTTTCAAAAGACTTATAACAAAGACTTAAACTTTTTCAAAAAACTTCTTTAACTTTCTCTTTCATGTAGATTTTAATCAGAACTTACCTTATCAGAACATATCACAATATTTGCATCGAGTGATCCTTGTCATATAACAAGATTTTCATCAACTGATCCTTATCATATCATGAGATTTGCATCAAGTGATCCTTAACATATGAGCTCTTATCCTTATTCAGAAGGTGGACAAAACACGGTTCCCCTTGCACTACGTGTTCCCGCTAGTTACCGCACCATCAACGGTCCGTGCACTGTGATGAATACATCATAAACAGAGATTCTTATTAACTCGACCTTACTTCGTCGGGTTACATGTCTTATGCACCCACTAGAGTTAGGGGCTTCCTCGCTCCGGTATTCTTTAAAAAGAATCTATTCGAGGCACATCGACGGTACTTTTTCGACCCAAGGGTTATCACTCTATTCTTAAACACTCCATAATGGACAGAGAAGTTCCACTAGAACATTCCCCCACCCTAGCACTTGGGGTCGTCATAAACTTATAGACTCTTTTATTTGAAAACACTTTTTGGAAACACTTTTCCCCAAATGCATGTGACATGAGACTTAAGACATATGCACTTACACTTGACATGTGACACATGAAATGCCGTGCATGAAATAACCAAGCATAACAAGTTCAATTCATGGCATAATAACATAGATCACATGAGATATCAAAACACATACATGGAGCTATGAAAAATGGCCTTGGCCGAATCATATAAGTGCAAAAACATGTAGAATGATCATCACTTGAACATGCTTCCAACATCAAACATATTGCTTACAAATCAAAGCATAATGAAACAAAGCATAAAATCATGGTGTTTGGCTAAGATCCGAAACTTTCAAGACATGGTATAGCCAAATCATCAAGCATCACAAATTAACAACAATGTTTTCCTTAGAATCGAAACATGCTAAGTAAATTCTTTCATTTTAATCTAAAACCAAATCATATCATTCATGTAATATTCATGTTCCAAGATCATATAAGCATATTCAATAAAACAAACA
Source organism: Juglans mandshurica (assembly GCA_022457165.1). Lineage (NCBI taxonomy): Eukaryota > Viridiplantae > Streptophyta > Magnoliopsida > Fagales > Juglandaceae > Juglans > Juglans mandshurica. The sequence goes on from CM039629.1 coordinate 13,175,862, forward strand.
AACATTTACTCAAATATATACAAGTATTAATCAAGAGTAAGTTGAGTGTATACCTACAAAATTCCACATAAGGAAAAACTAGCAAGCTGTAAATCCGAAATGTGTCTCATTAGAAAGAGTGTCTAAAAACCCTATCTTGTGTTCTTGAGTCTGTGAAGGTTTCTAGGACATCACTTGATCTTAACCCATTCGGCCTTTAGGGTTTTTAGGTCAAAACCCCTTCATTTCACTCACGTTAATAAAACAAAACTTGAAATGAGATAAGTACACATGTGGTGATAAAAAACATGTTGGATAAACACCTCCCACTATTTGGCTTAAAGGGTTCCTTGAAAAGCCTAAAACATTTTTCCATAGAAATGGGTAGAAGTGTGTGTATTTCACCATTCTTGAAATCCTATGAGATTTGAATCTCATTTTTGAGTTGAGAAGGTGACTTGTGTGTGTGTGTGACTAGAGAAAACCAATCCTTACCTTGTCTATTCTTGATGGTGGATAAATCATTTCTTGAAAAGAATCCTCCTTGTTTGGTTGGAAAGAAAGTGTGAGAATCTTCAAAAGAAGGTGTGAGAAGAATGTGGAGAAGATGAGAACACATGCAAAACTTGAAAATGACCAAGAAGAAAGTCTTGGGTGCTTGGCTCTCTTCCCTTTTTATAGAACTTTCATCAATCCCTCATTGGTTGCTTGAAGTCCATTGCATGTAAGACAAGAGGCCTTTCCCTCTTCCTTCTTCTCTTTAGCTGAAAATGACCCTTGGTATTCCCCATCATTGGATTGTATTGGGAAGGTAAAAAGCTTTGGGGGATGGCGTGTAGATCCTTCCTCTCCTTTGGCCGATATGATCTCTTCCATCTATGCCCCTTCCAATTCTCAACTAAATGCATTGTTCATTATGGCAAAGAGGTAAACCAACTCCAAATCGCTTCCATTTCCCATGAGAGAAACTTTGCATGAGTGACACATGGCATGGGCATATGCCATGCCTTAGTCGTCCACTCCCATCTCCACTTCTCAAGTTGATGCTTCATCTCCTAGTGCTATTTCCCTAGGTGACTCCTCATGTGCCATTGGTCCAAAGGTAAGCTAAATGACAAGTGGCAAGTGAAGAGGTGCATTGGGAATGGGGTAGCCGAAATCCTAGGGGCATATTGGTCCTCTGACACAAAAGTCCCTTCATCTAATCTTCTAGAAGCTTAATGCATGATTGACACTTGGCCAAAATTGACCAAATTCGAAATCCCAAGTGCCCCCTTCGGTTTCCCATGCATTGTTTTCGAGAAAACTTCTTTCCTCTTCCCTAGGCTTCCCTTTCCAAGAAAATCTACATTGGAAATCGAAATTAGGTCAAACAATGGTCTAGGCGCGTGGGGAAATGGGTTGGCCAAAAATCTTTTAGTCTTCCTAGGTCCATTTTGCCTCTTGATTTTTCTTGAAGGTTTCTAACATGTTGACAAGTGGCAAGTCCTCTAGGGTAGGCGTGCAAGCCACCTCTTAGTGTTTCCCCACACTTCTCTCTCCCCCTTAGCCTACTATCAAGTCTAGATTCATAGTGCAACACATGCATGATACATAGAACTAGTGACAAGGGTTTGGATCATGGACCTAAAGCCATTGGGCCTGCGTTTCTGAATAGGGCTACTCCCCTATTAGGCTCAAGTTGCTAAATCAAAGACTCTAAGGCCTTCCAAAATAACTAAAGCTCTTAAAAAGATATGGCAATCTAAATATAAATTCTATACGCCATGCTTAGGCAAGCTCGGTAGGGGTGTAAATTTGAATCGGGAAACCAAAAACGGGACCGGTCCGGGACCCGTTCTTGTAACCGTAAAATTGGCCGGATCCGGTTCGGTCCCAGTTCCATTGTTTCCAAGACCGGACCGGCCCAGTTGGGAAAAAAATAAAAAATAAAATAAAATTTATATATATATAAGTTTTATACAAAATTAATATTATACAAAATATTTTTTATATATAAGTTTTATATATAATATATAATTATATATGAAATAATTACATATTATAATTTATAAATTATAATATAAAATGTTAATCTTAAATATAAACATTTGTAATTTGTTTGATCATATGTTATTAATATAATTATATATAAGATAATGTTATTATAATTTATAAAATAAAAGTTTAATTTTAAATATGGAAATTTAATTTATCATATGCTTTAAACATAAAATATATATTTAAATTATTAATAACATTTTATTTATAGCTATACTAATATATAACTATACTAAATAATCACTATACTAAATAATCACATATAAAATAATGATATAGTAATTAGTTAATACTAATTAGTAATACTAAATTACTATACTAATACTATCACTATAATAAATTACTATACTAATATTATTACTATAATACTATCAATAATATAGTTATAATAAATTAAACTCACTATAACAATTAACAAATACTAATATAACAATTAACAAACTCACTATACCTATAGTTATACTTATAGTCTAATATAGATTATAGTTATACATATATTATATAGCTATACTAATATATAGCTATACTAATAGATTATATTAATACTATTATATAGTCTAACTAATACTAATAATCTAATATAGACTATAGTTATACTTATACTGATATAATTATACTAAATCACTATAACTAATACTAATATATAGCTATACTAATAGTCTAAATACTATTATATAGTCTAATATATTATATAGCTATACTAATATATAACTAATACTAATAGTCTAATATAGACTATAGCTATACTTATACTAATATAGTTATACTAAATCACTATAACTAATACTAATATATATACTAATACTAATAGTTTAATATAAACTATAGTTATAGTTATACTAATATAGTTATACTAAATCACTATAACTAATACTATACTATAGTATTAGATATAAATCACTATAATTTTTTTTAATAGGTTAAACCAGTATAACAAAATATATATATAACTATATATAGTATTAGTATTAGTATAGTATATAGTATTATTATGATAGTATCACTATAATAGTATAATAAATAGTTAGTATAGTGATAAATAGTTAGTATCACTAACTATTTATTATACTATTATAGTGATACTATCATAATAATACTATATACTATACTAATACTAATACTATAGTATACTATATACTATATATATTGTTATAATAACATAACAATATAATCACCAATGGCTCTGATACCAAAGGTGTAAATCCCAGATAATAAATAAGTAATAATAGTTTAATGATATTAATAGGCGGTAAAACCAGTCATATGCATGAAAGCAGATAGAACAGGCGGTATAACCAACCATATGTATGAGGAAGTAAATAATATAGAAAAGATATACAAAATAAACTTCTTTATTAAAGACATAATACTTACAAGGATACTAATTCTCAAAAAAGTTGGAAGCAGAAGACATGAAGAAAGGAAGATTTACAAAGGATGGATTTTGAGAGTGAGGAGGACTAGAGTGATTTGAGCGAGAAAGGAAGAGGCCTTAGATGAGAGTTTCTGAATGCCTTTCTTTCTTTACAGACTCCTTTATAAAGACACTAAAAGAGTACAACACAGTAATTCTAATAATACATGAACAGTATCAGCCGACGCTAGAAACAAACCGACACTAGTAATTACATGAACAGTACTGACATGTGAACTAGAACAGTATGTACAAAGTCATTTTTCATTTTATTGGACAATAATCTCTGGTAGCAACACTAATCTGACATGAATAGTATAATAATCGTCTGAGAAGATAATATTCATGACAACTTCCATCTGTCATGCTAACTAATTGAGAAGGTAGTAATCTTCTAGAATCACATAATCTGAGGGTCATAATTTGCTAATTCCAGATCGAACGGGTCCTGGGGATCCATCAGATGTGCTAGATGGTAGGGTGAGTAATCTTGAGAAAGAGAGGCGGTTGAGTTACCCGGATGAGAGGCCTGTTGAGAAGGAGAGGCCTGATGGGCATAATGCATATTCGGGTAACTGCATTATCATATTATATATATAATTAATATATATATATATAATATATATACTATATTATGCATATAGACTAAATTTTAGTCCCAAAGGCCAAACGACATCGTTTAATGGGGCTATATATATATTACAGTTACATACCCCCCCTTCCCTCCCTGCTCGACCATCTCTGCTCTGCCTCTCGAGTCCTTGAGTCCCCGCAACCGTCTCTCATGCTCAGCCCCTCTCTCATGCCTTCAACAGCCCCTCGCTATCGACACTATTGGGTCCATTTTGTTCTCCACCGCTTCCAGTTGTTCTCGAGGCTACAGAATCACATATATTGTTTTCCCCCTCTCGGCGAGCTAATCGGTATGTGAACATATATATGCTTTTTAATTTTCAAAATCTTACATTTACTTCACGAATCATTACAATGTTTCAATTCATTGCTAATTGATTCATTTCATTTAGGATTTTTATCGAATTTACAGATTTGCGATTTAGGGTTTTTTACAGATTTTGAAATCTTATTAGGGTTTATATTTTATAGTTTTTTTTGTATAGGTCTCCATCAAGCTGAATCTGTATTTTATAATTGTGGAAGGTATAATTTTATATTTTATATTTTAGGATTTAGGGTTTATATATGTTGTATAGCTCCCCATCAAGCTGAATCTGTATTTTATAATTGTGGAATGTATAATTTTATATTTTAGGATTTAGGGTTTATATATGTTGTATAGCTCCCTATCGAGGATGAACATGTATAGTTCCCCATCCAACTGAAAATAGCTTGATTTCTTTCCTTTTTGTTTTTGTGGGTAATTTTATTTGTTTGTTCATATATATTTGTTAGTAGATTTGAACCTAATAAATTTTTTTGGGTTGCATAGATGTCAATCAGTGATTCTATTGGTTTGGTTTCTTGTGTGTTCTGTGTTTTCTTGAATCATTACAATGTTTTCTTGCATTGTGTGTATTCTTTATTTGAATTTCTTTATGTGTGTATTCTAAGTGTATTCTTTCTATGTGTATTCTTCATGATCTTTTTTGCATTGTGTATTCTCTATTTGAATTTTCTGCTATTGCATTGATGATTTTTCTTTCTCTATTAATCCTTATTCTGTGTTTATTGATATAAAGAACCCATAAATGCTATGTAACGAGAGGCAGGGTACTTTGCCCTATTGGCTTGTCGTTGCAATTCATGTACTTGAGATTCCATTATATCAATTTATTTGGTGTCCATTGAACACTTATAAAAAAAGTCAGTTTTTGTTGATCCTTCTTTTTTTTTTTTTTTTTGTATTTTTTGTGAACTGGCATCAATATATGCATAACTACATATTGTAAAAACTTTAATGAGCTTCTGATTTAGGGTTTATTTTTTTGTTATAGTTTTTTTTATATCAGATTTTATATTCTTATAGCATATTTTTCTATAGCAGTTTTTTTGTTATAGCAGATTTTTTTTATAGCACATTTTTTATGGCAGCAGATTTTTTACTTAGGAGCAATTTTTTTATGGTAGAATTTTTTTTATGGTAGATGATTAAAACCAGAAAACCAGACTGGAACCGGTAAAACCGGAAATACTGGTTTAGGGGGTTAACCAGTGTGTAATCGGTTTTTGAAAATGCAAAACCAGTACATACCAGTTCGGTCTTAAATTTTGTCTAAAACCGGACCGGTTACACCTCTAAAGCTCGAGTCATAACATCCTCCCTCTCCTTAGAAAAATATTTAGTCCTCAAAATCGGCACCATAACCATCAATCAAAGCATTCGTAAGAAGAAATACTGGGCTACTACCTCTTCCATATGCTGCCGTAGACTTCTCGGATGATGTTGATGATGAGGGTATTTCATCTACCTCTTCTGTTACTGAATCATGTGATCAGTAGAATATTGCTTCCAGGTCGTAATCAAAATACATATTAACCCGCATCTCATTCAATCTACACTCTCTCTCGAGCTCCGTATCCTTGATAGGTTGACCTTCTTCATAGAAGTGAATACTATATGCAAACGTGTCCGAGGTCTCACAAGGTATAAACCTACTTGCGTGTTCTTCTGTTGTGCGACTCGACTCTGCCTCTGGATCAAAATTGCGCAGATTTCTCCTTTTTGCTTCATTCAAGCTAGACGACAGTTGCCGCTCCTCATGGGTAATGCTCATCAAAAATGAAGCCTTCCTCGAGAATCCGCATCCATCATTGAAGTGTGATGATGCTCAAATTTCTCCATTTGTCTTGATTGTTCCACTATCACCTGTTGTCTTCTCCCAAGGCGATCTCTGATACAACTTTCTCTTCGTTCTGTCAATTGTGCCACTGAAGAAATAGACATACGTGGGGTCCTTCTAGATCGTGCCATCCCCTATTCCAAGGGTTCGGTAGGTGTACACAAGGTTACCATGCTTAAACTATCAAACATGGAATCAGATAGAATAAAACATTCACACATACATATATATATATATCCCAAACAATTTCATGCATACATCAAGAGTTCTAAGATACAAACAAATGAGGGTATTCATTTCGTAGTGTATACTCCCGTTCCCAAGTTGCTTCGTCAAAATCTGGGTTATTCCATAGTACTTTCACTAGAGGTATCTTCCGATTTCTCAATTCTTGTTCCTTGCGATACACAATCTACACTGGCCATTCTTTATAAGACAAGTTGGGTTGAAGGCGAATCTCACGGGGCTCCATTACCACTGGCCGTCTTCCTCCAAAGCTTTTCCTCAAGATTGACACATGAACACATTATGTATTTCCTGAATCTCTGTTGGCAAATCCAATCTGTAAGCTACTGGAGCAACTCTTTCGATTACCTCATAGGGTCCTACGTATCAGAGACTCAACTTTCTATTTTTACCGAAACGTATGACTCCCTTCATGGGTGATACTTTGAGGTATACCCAGTCTCCTACTACAAACTCTGGATTCCTCCGTCGATTATTAGCATAGCTCTTCTGCCTGTTCTGGGATGCTTTCATTCTTTCTTGGATCAGGTCACTTGTTTTTGAATGTAAATAATTGGGTCCTAGTATTTTTCATTCTCACTTCATCCCAATACAACGGGGATCTGCATTTTCTTCCATATAATGCCTCGTAGGGTGTCATCTGAATGGTAGCCTGAAAACCATTATTGTAGGCAAATTCCACCAAAGGTAGGTGACTTTCCCAATCACCACTTAGCTCCATAACGCATGCTCGCAGCATGTCTTCCAACGTCTGCATTGTACGTTCTGTCTGTCCATCCGTCTGAGGGTGATATGCACTGCTAAAATTCAGACGAGTGCCTAACATCTTTTGCAAACTCTGCCAAAACCGTGAAGTGAAATGAGTATCTCGATCCGATACAATGGTTTTAGGTGCTCCATGCAGTTGGAAGATTTCCTTAACATAAACTCGGGAGAGTTTTTCCATAGAATACGTGTTAGCTATGGGTAGAAAATGTGTACTCTTAGTCAATCGGTCGACTTTAACACATCAAATTCTTTCCTGATGATATCCTTGGCAAACCTATTACGAAGTCCGTGGACACATCTTCCCATTTCCATTCTGGGATAGGTAATGATTGTAGTTCACCTGCCAGTCCTTTGATGTTCAGCTTTGATCAATTGGCAAACATAGCATTTTGCCACGAATTCAAAGAACTTCCTTCTTAATTCCATCCCACTAAAACTGACCTTTCATATCTTGATACATCTTTGTACTACCAGGGTGCACTGTGTAAGGGGTGCAGTGAGCTTCCCTCAATATATTTTCCTTCAGCTCGGCATTGTTAGGAATCAATTTCCTCTCCTTATAAAACAGCATCTTATTCCTTCCAATTGTGAAATGTTATGGTCCTTCTGATTTCAGAATTTTCCGTCGGCGCTTCTCCAGTTTGTCATCCTTATGCTGACCTTCCAGAATTTCTTCTTCAATCACGGATATAAACTCTTGTACTACTACAAAAATAGCTTCTTGCGGTGGATCTCCAATCATCATATTTCTTAATCTTGCTAAGACAGATGGCAAGTCTACCTGAGCTTTGCAGCTAAGTGCATCAGCCACAACGTTAGCCTTGCCACCCATCTCCGTTGCCTCATATTCAGATTTTTCTGACTGAATAGGTACTTGAGACTTTTGTGGTCCGTGTACACTTCGCATTTCTCTCCGTACAAGTGGTGCCTCCAAATCTTTAGTGCGAAAATTTCTGCAGCCAACTCCAAGTCGTGGGTAGGATAATTATGTTCATGATCCTTGAGCTGTCATGAAGCATAGGTGATGACTCTTCCTTCTTTCATTAGAACACATCCCAAACCCATCTTAGAGGCGTCACTGTAGACCACGTAGGGCTTGTGAGGTTCTGGTAATGCCAATACTAGGGCCGAAGTCAACCTCTTCTTCAACTCCTGAAAACTCTTCTCACATTGTTCAGTCCAAACATATCTAGCATTCTTCCTTGTCAGGGCCATTAAAGGGTTAGAAAGTCTAGAAAAGCCTTTCACAAACCTTCGGTAGTATCCTACCAAACTGAGGAAACTACGTACTTCATGGGCACTAGTTAGCCTTTGACATTCTGTTACAGCATTAATCTTAACAGGTTCCACTGCCACTCCTTTACTAGAAATGACATGTCCTAAAAATTTCACTTCTTAGAACCAAAACTCACACTTACTAAGTTTGGCATAAAACTGATGTTCTTGCAGTGTTTCTAGTAAAATCCTTAAGTGCCTCTTATGCTCTTCCTCATCATGGGAGTAGATCAATATGTCATCTATGAACACCACTACAAAACTGTCCAAGTATTGTCGAAAAATATGATTCATCAGTTCCATAAATGTTGCAGGGGCATTCATCAATCCGAAAGGCATAACTAGGAACTCGAAATGTCCATAACGAGTTCAAAAAGTAGTCTTAGATACGTCTTCCTCCCTGATTCTGAGTTGGTGATATTCGGATCGTAGATCAATCTTTCAGAAAATCGCAGCTCCTTGCCATTGATCTAACAGATCGTCTATCCTTGGTAAGGGATATTTATTCGTGACAGTCATCTTATTCAAATCCCTGTAATCGATACACATCCTGAGAGTCCCATTTTAAGCTCTTTCAACAATGCTAGGGGCCATTCAGTAGGGTGCCTTATGCACTGGGGTTGTGGTCAGTTCAAGCCTAATTACGAGTCCCATCTCACGATTCGACAGTAATCTAGGTAGTTCATCGGCGAAAACACTAGGAAAACCCTCAATCACAGGAATTCCTTGGATTTCTTTAGGCTCTTCCGTTAGGTCCATCATCATTACTAGATAAACAATATCCCCGTTCATCAAACTCTTCTTGACTTGTTCAGCCATTAACATAGATGGATCAAGCCGAACCGTCTCACCCATATAACAGATCCTTTCTTGAGTAGGTAGATCGAATACCACTTCCCCCGCCTTCAACAATCTATCTTAGCATAATGCCTTGACAACTAGTCTATTCCTAGTATTAGATCGAATTCCATTAAATGAAAGAAAATCAAATCCGTGGTCAAAACTAAGTTTGTGATTTCCAACGGGCAATTCTTAACTATACTTTGTGCAGCCAAGTACTTTCCCATCTGGAATAGCTACTAATACTTTTCAAGACATTGGCTCTGCCTCGAGTTCACATTGTTGCACACATCTACTAGAGATGAAAGACCTTGATGCTCCGAAATCAAACAAAGCACACACCACGTACTGCATCAATTTAACTTTACCTAAAGAGGTAACTATAAATACTCAAGATTCCCAAACTCAAGCTATCTATGAATTAAGGCAAAGTTGGAAATGTTACCAGTAATCACTATTGCATCTGTTGTCTCATCAGCTTCTAGGTCTATCTCTCTGGCGTAATAGCATAAACTTTGGATTTTCCAATAGTCTTGGGTTTAGCGCTTAGCGTTGACGCTCCTCTAGGCATAATCTGCGGATAATCCCGGATCATATGGCCGGTTTGACCATATCTAAAACACTCTCATGTAGCCATACGACACTTTCCATAGTGCATTTTCCCGCATCAACGACAAGGTGGTGGAGTGACAGGTGCTGCATTCCTGACTACCACGCCCTTTCATTTGCTTGGAGTTACTTGGGCCTTTCGTTTCCCCATACTACCTCCTGGTGAGTAAGGAAATTCTCTTTACCTATCCACTTAAGCCTGTGCAATTAGTCTTCGTTGCTCCGCCTCTGCTATCGAAGCTACATTGACCAATTCTTGGAAATTTTCTATCTGTAGACATGCTACTTGGTTTCGGATACAAGGTTGCAAACCGTCCTAGAACTTTCTCACTTGCATTCTCTCGGTACTGATTAAATGAGGTGCAAATCTCCCCATCTCCATAAAACGAGCAGTGTATTGATCGATCGTCATATTCCCTTGGGTCAAACTTGCAAACTCCAAAACTTTTTGTTGTTTGGCCGTTTCTGGAAAGAAACGATTATCAAACTCTGTCTTAAATCGATCCCAAGTGAGTGCAGTCAAATGTCCCAATTCTTGGGCCAAAAGTTGTCGTTTAGTCTCCCACTGATTCCAACTTCTCCTTGAAGCATGTGACCCGCGTACTGGACCTTTTGCTCTTCCGAGCATCCACTAACTTCGAAGGTTCTTTCAAGATCCATAAGCCATTTGTTAGCCCTTATAGGTCCTTCGGTTCCAACGAAATTGGGATATCTATACACCATGAACTTCTCGTAAGTACATCCTTGCTCCCCTATGGGTGATACTTGTCTAGCGCTCTGTCATTGCTCCATCTGATTATGTACCACCTCAGTCATCTGGCGAATGGCTTCTGCTATAGCCTGTCCCCCTTCCAGTGGAGGATTTCTAGTTTCCTGATCCCTACCTCTCGGTGAAGTATTCTTGCATCGGTTTCGAACCATGATTTCCTTCTCCTAAAAATGCACGAAACCAGTGTGGGTCAGTCTCTTCCTTAGAAAAAGATAACCTTTCTTCTCTTGGGCTTGCGACCTTACGGGCATATCTTCTTCTTCCTCTAGATTCAAGCCTAGAGCTATAAGATCCAAGCCTACAACTACAGATCTCAAACCTAGTACGCATTCCTAGGACAATGTGTGGGTTTACCCAAAGACATAATTGCTCTGATACCATGCTCTGTGGCGCCCTCAGACCCTGCTTGGGATTGGACAGTGAGTGAAACGCTAGGACATGTAACACAAGGCTATACACCCCTCATACATGACAGATAATATGATATGCTCCTAAGTACACTAGCAGTATGCAATATCATAGCAGCGAAAAAATAGTAAAAGTCGAGTAATCTAAGCAATGCAATAACCAATTGTAAAGCATATGGCACCATACTAATAGAATCTCCCAACAATGTCTAAAAGCCATAAACATGTATCATAAAGATATAGCATCCCAAAATCATATAGTATAGTTTAAATCTCCCAAAACACGGGACCTTCTCAAAACATTGTTCCTCAAAACTTGAGATCTAAACCATAAGTTCTCCCTTTTTTTTTTTCTTTTCACAAAATGACTTAAGTTCCCGTTTTCTTCATCACTAATGCTCCATCGAGAGTAAGACACCAAACGACTCCAAGGAAGTTTTGCAATACTGGCGAAAACAATTCAAATTCCTTTGTTGTTGCCTTTGCATCAGCCAGGGGCTTCAAGGTTCACACAACTGGTCCATCTACCTACTGAACTGTGAATAGTCGTAACGAGCTTGTACAGTATACTCGTCCTCTTTCATGGAACCATCTAAATTCATGGTTCTCGGGAATCCGGGGTACCTATTACAACTTATACCATTCCGGTTGGAGAATGGTAGTAGAAACTACCACAATGAGATTTCGATAAATCTCAGCAAGTAATCACGCAACATACAATAGTTAACACAAGCATACAGGAGGTAAATCAGGAAATGCGTGCATGGACATGTACTTGACATATGACTTGACCATTTTCAAAATACTTATATCAAAGACTTAAACTTTTTCAAAAAACTTCTTTGACTTTCTTTTTCACGTAGATCTTAATCAGAACTTGCCTTATCAAAACATATCACAAGATTTGCATTGAGTGATCCTTGTCATATCACGAGATTTACATCACATGATCATTAACTTATGAGCTCTTATCCTTGTTCAGAGGGTGGACACAACACGGTTCCCCTTTGCACCGCGTGTTCCTGCTAGTTATCTCACCATCAACGGTTCGTGCACCGTGAAGAATACGTCATAAACATAGATTCTTATTAACTCGACCTTACTTCGTCGGGTTACATGCCTTATGCACCCACTAGCATTAGGCCCTTCCTCACTCAGGCATTCTTTGAAAAGAATCCATTCGAGGCTCGTCAATGGTACTTTGTCGACCCAAGAGTTATCACTCTATTCTTAAGCACTCCAGAGTGGATAGAGGAGTTCCACTAGGACATTCCCCCGCTAGGTCGTGATAAAACTTATAGACTCTTTTCTTTGAAAACACTTTTTCGAAACACTTTTCCCCAAATGCATGTGACTTGAGACTTAAGACATATGCACTTACACTTGACATGTGACACATGAATGTCGTGCATGAAATAACCAAGCAGAACATGTTCAATTCATGGCATGATAACATAGATCACATGAGATATCAAAACATATACATGGAGCTATGAAATAGGGCCTTGGCCGAATCATTTAAGTGCAAAAACATAAAGAATCATCACTTGAACATGCTTCCAATATCAAACATATTACTTAGAAATCAAAGTATAATGAAACAAAGCATAATGAAACAAAGCATAAAATCATGGTGTTTGGCTAAGATCCGAAACTTCCAAGACATGGTATAGCCAAATCATCAAGCATCACAAATTAACAACAATGTTTTCCTTAGAACCGAAACATGCTAAGGAAATTCTTGCCATTTTCATCTTAAACCGAATCGTACCATTAATGTAATATTCATATTCAAAGATCATATAAGCATATTCAATAAAACAAACAAAAAATAGCAATCAAAGCAAACATAACAATGAAAGGAATTTATATACAAGTATTTAACCAAGAGTAAGTTAAGTGTATAGTTACAAAAATACATGTAAGGAAAAACTAGCAAGCTATAAATATGAAATGTGTCTCATTAGAAAGAGTATCTAAAAACCCTATTTCGTGTTCTTGAGTGTGTGAGGGTTTCTAGGGCATCACTTGATCTTAACCCATTCGGACTTTTGGGTTTTTAGGTCAAAACCCCTTCATTTCACTCACGTTAATAAAACAAAACTTGAAATAAGATAAGTACACATCTGGTGATCGAAAACATGGAGGATAAACACCTCCCACTATTCGGTTTCATGGGTTCCTTGAAAACCATAAAACTTTTTTCCATAGAAATGGGTAGAAGTGTATGTATTTCACCATTCTCGAAATCCTATGAGATTTGGATCTCATTTCTAAGTTGAGAAGGTGACTTGTGTGTGTGAGACTAGAGAAAACCGATCCTTAGCTTGTCTATTCTTGATGGTCGCAAAATCCTTTCTTGAAAAGAATCCTCCTTATTTGGTTGGAAAGAAAGCGCAAAAAAGTATGAGAATCTTGAAGTGAATGTGTGAGAAGAATTTGGAGAATATGAGCACACATGCAACGCTCGAAAATGACCAAGAAGAAAGTCTTGGGCGCGTGGCTCTCTTCCCTTTTTATACAACTTTCCTCAATCCCTCATTGGTTGCTTGAAGTCCATTGCATGTAAGACAAGTGGTCTTTCCCTCTTCCTTCTTTTCTTTAGCCGAAAATGACCCTTGGTATTCCCCATCATTGGATTGCATTGGGAAGGTAAAAAGCTTGGGGGTGGCGTGTAGATCCTTCCTCTCCCTTGGCCAAATAGTTTGCATCAGTGACACATGGCATGGGCGTATGCCATGCCCTAGTCGTCCACTCCCTTTTCCACTTCCCAAGTGGATGCTTCATCTCCTAGTGCTACTTCCCTAGGTGACTCATCATGTGCCATTGGTCCAAAGGTAAGCTAAGTGGCAAGTGAAGAGATGTATTGGGAATGGGGTAGCCAAAATCCTAGGGGCATATTGGTCCTCTGACACAAAAGTCCCTTCATCTAATCTTTTCGAAGCTTAATGCATGATTGACACTTGGCAAAAACTGACCTAATTTGAAATCCCAAGTGCCCCCTTCGGTTTCCCATGCATTGTTTTCTAAATAACTTCCTTCATCTTGCTTAGGCTTCTCTTTGCAAGAAAATCTACCTTGGAACTCGAAACTAGGTCAAACAATAGTCTAGGCATGTGGGAAAATGGGTTGGCTGAAAATCCTTTAGTCTTCCTAGGTCCCTTTTGTCTCTTGAATCTTCTAGAAGGTTTCTAGCATGTTGACAAGTGTTAAGTCCTCTAGGGTAGGTGTGCAAGCCACCTCTTGGTGTTTCCCCACACTTCTCTCTCCCCTTTAGCCCACTATGAAGTCTAGATTCATAGTGCGACACATGCATGACACATGGCACTAGTGACTAGGGTTTGGATCATGCACCTAAAGCCATTAGGCCTGGGTTTCTAAATAGGGCCGAAAATCACAAGGTTTTCTAGGGCTACTCCCCTATTAGGCTCAAGTTGCTAAATCAAAAACTCTAAGGCCTTCCAAAATAACTAAAGCTCTTTAAAAGCTATGGCAATCTAAGAATAAATTCTATGGGCCAGGCTTAGGCAAGCTCGGGTCATTACAAAACTCATCCTTTGAGATGCCCTGTGTCGAAAAGAAGAAAAAATAACAACATATAGTTCAATTTCCTCAACCTAAAACAACAACATATGAAGAGGGGTTGTTCACCAAGTCATCGACCTATCGTTTTCTTTATTTTCCACCACCATGTTCACCAACTCCATCTTTATTCCACATTTTACCAAAATATCGCTTCATCACGATTTCAATAACTCCCACGGGAGGGGAGATAATATTTTGAATTTTTATTTTTAGTTTTTATTCTTAGATTGTGTCTAGATGTTGAGATGAATGAGTTTTTTTTATAAATAGTAATGAGGTGAGATGGTGGATTAAGTTTTATAAGTCACACTTAAATGAGTTTAGATGTATTTAAATGTTAATATGAATTTAGATGTATTTATAAGAAATTGAAAAATATATGGTTCCTATCAATGATTGGAAAGTTGTTATAATGATTGAATAATTAATTTTATTTAAATCTTTAGTAATAAATAACAAAAATTGAACATAAATTCCTTCGTGTCAGTTGCTTTCGACCTATCATAGAGAATTTTGGGAAAGAAGAAAGGCTTTTTGACAAGAAAGAGAGAGAAAAAGAGAACACGCAATGCAAAACGGCCAATCACCATCCATTTTACCAACTTTTGTCAATTGCAGGTCCTCGTGTAATAGTGGTAAGATTGAGTTCAACTATGATCAGAGGTTGGGAGTTGTGTATTTGGATATTAGGTTAGACTTAAATTTAAACACAACTGGGATAAACTAAGTATTTTTGAGATTCCAAACATAGAATTAGTATTTTTAATCTTAATTTTTTTTATTTATGTTATAATCCTGAGAGTAAATAATTTAACCATATTAGTATCCAACAATTTTAGAGTTTTTGGATCAATGATTGGGTCTTTAAAAATTAGTATTAGAATAGGGACCACGTCACTAGTTCAAGCCAACGAGGGTATGTTAGATTAAAATGTCTTGGTACTATATATGGGCATGATGTTGAGTTATTGAATACTAATAGATGACCAAAGCTGCCAAAAGAAAAATGACTAAAGTGGTCCCTATGGATGTCGAATTTGGAAGTGTTGTGGAATGTTATAATTATGAGGGTTAAAGATTTAACCAAATTAGTATCCAACAATCATATGATTTATAGATCAATGATTGAGTCTTTAACAATTTAACTTGTATTTTTATATTTGCTTCATAATATATTTGTTTTTTTTCTTCTAACATTTATTTAAGAGAATTTAGTTAAAAATTTGGATTTTTTAAATATTTAAAAAGAGTAATACTAGATACAATTCCAGATGTATGAGTCATGTGTACTCTATTTGCATAATTGTGATGGCCCAAGTTTGTCTAGGCTTGGCCCTTAGAATTTGTTCTAGGTTGCCATTGCATTTTTGGAGTCTTAATTACTTTGGATGGCCTTAGAATCTTTGATTTAGTAACTTGAGCCCAAGAGGAGAGTGAACTTAGTTTACTTTGTAATTTCGTCCCTATTTAGAAACCCAGGTCCAATGGTTTAGGCTCATGACCCAATTCTAAGTCATTAGTGCCATGTGTCATGAGAATGTTACACCTTGAATCTAGTCTTGATAGTGGGTTAAGGGGGAGAGAGAAGTGTAGGAACGCACCAAGAATGGCTTGCACGCCTAACCCATTGTTTTACCCAGAATTCGAGTTCCAAGGTAAATTTCTTGGAAAGGGAAGCCTAGGGAAGTGAAATGGAGCTTTTCTAAAAGTTTTGAATAGGAAACCGAAGGGAGGCACATAGGATTTTGAATTTAGTCAACTTTTGCCAAATGTCAAGCATGCACTAAGTTTCTAGAAGATTATGTGAAGAGACTTTTGTAACAAGGAGGTATGCCCTTAGGGTTTCAGCTAACACACTCTCAAGCATCCTGCCACTTGTCACTTAGTTTATTTTGGACCAATGGTACATGAAAGATTACCTAGGGAAAGAGCACTTGGAAGATGGAGCATCAACTTGGGAAAGGAAGAAGGAGTGGACGGCTAGGGCTATGGCACACGCCCAATGTCCCTTGTCATCCATGCCAAAGGTTACTTGTTGGGAAAAGGAAAAGGCATGAAATGTTTGTAATGTTTTACCAAGATACCCTTGAAGAAATTTTTACTTGTTTAAGGAAAGGAATAGCATAAAGGAGAGAGAAGGGAATTTTGGCCAAGGGAAGAGAAACCCTACACGCCTCCCCCCAAAATGTCATTTCCCAATGCAATCCAAGTGGGGAACTCCAAGTGGCACTTTTGAGAAAAGGGGAAGGGGAAGAAGAAACCTATGCCACTTGTCATCCATGTAAAGATTTTGGTAGCAACCAAAGGAAGTGAATGGTCTTCTATAAAAAGGAAGGGGTTCACACCAAGGGACTTTCCCTTGCCTTTTTTTCAAAAATTGCATGAGCTCTCACTCTCTCCACACAATTCTCCCATGTTCATTTAAAAGTTCCCTCACTTTCTTGTATTTTCTTTCCAACCAAACAGAGAGAATCCTTGCAAGAGAATGGATTTCGGCACCACCAAGGACAAGGTAAGGATCGGCTTCCTCTTAAGTTTTGCACACATTCATGTCACTTCTCAACCCGAAAATGAGATTCAAATTTCATTAGACTTTGAGAATGATAGAACACCCACACTTTCTAACGTTTTCTTGGAAAAATGACTTAGGGTATTTAAGAAAACCCTTGAAGCCGATTAGTAAGAGGGAGTTCATCCTCCATGTTTTCGACCACCACATATATCTTTGCTTACTTTAGGTTTTATTTTACTTCATGAGTAAAATGAAGGAGGCTTTAACCCAAAAACCTTAGAAGCCGAGTGGTTTAAGACCAAGTGATGTCCTAGAAATCCACACACACACTCAAGAACCTGAGATAGGGTTTTAGTTACTCTTTCTAATATAGTATGTTCGGATTTATAGCTTGCTAGTATTTCTTTACGTGGATTTTTGTAAGTATACACTCAATTTACTCTTGATTAATGCTTGTATATATTTGTGTAAATCCTTCCATGGTTTTGATTGCTTTGTTTGTTATCTCTTGGTTGTTTGTTTGAATATGCTAATATGATCTTGAGTAACTCTAAAAAGGGAAGTATATGTTTCGGATTTGTGATGAAAATTCCATGAAATACACCTATGAATTTCGGTTTTCACTTGATTAAGGTTGATGGTTTATGCAACATGATATTTCGGTTTGAACATGTCTTGCAAGTTTCGGACTTTGGTCAAAACCTATGATTTCATGTTTTGTTTTACTATGCTTTGATATCTATATTATATGCTTGAAGTTTGGAACATGTTTAAGTGATGAATCTTCATGTTTTTGTACCTATGAGTTTCGGCCTAAGTAAGTTTTCATGGTTCCATGTATCTGTTTTGATATCTCATATGGTTTATATTATCATGCTATGAAATGAACATGATATACTTGGTTATTTCTTGCACGACATTTCGCATGTCATATGTCAAGTGTAAGTACGCATGTTATAAGTCTCATGTCACATGCATTTGGGGAAAAGTGTTTTCAAAGAAAGTGTTTTCAAAAGTGTTTTTCAAATAAAAGAGTTTAAAAGTTTTATCACGACCCCAAGTGTTAGGGCGGGAAATGTCATAGTAGAACTCATATGTCCACTCTCGAGTGTTTAAGAATGAAGTGGTAACCCCTGAGTCGACAAAGTATTGTCGACGAGCCTCGAATGGTTTCTTTTCAAATGATACCGGAGTGAGGGAGCACCTAACGCTAGTGGGTGCATAAGGCATGTAACCCGATGAAGTAAGGTCGAGTTAATATGAATCTATGTTTATGACGTATTATCATGGTGTACGGACCGTTGATGGTGCGGTAACTAGCAGGAACACGCGTTGCTAAGGGGAACCGTGTTGTGTCCACCCTCTGAATAAGAATATGAGCCTAAGTGCTAAGGATCACTCGATGCAAATCTTGTGATATGTTTTGATAAGACAAGTTCTGAATAAGTTCACGTGAATAAGAAAAAGTTAAGAAGTTTTTATGAAAAGCTTAAGTCTCTATTACAAGTCTTTTGAAAATGGTCAAGTGCATAAGTTAAGTTCTGGTCAAAGGTATAAGTCAAGTACAAACCCATGCACGCATTTCATGATATACTTTTTCTATGCTTGTGCTAATTGTGGTATGTTGTCTGATTATTTGCTAAGATTTCTTGAAACCTTATTGTGGTAGTTTCCACCACCATTCCCCAACCGGAATGGTAGAAGTTGTGATAGGTATAGTAAACGACGACCATGACGAAGAGGAAGAGAACGGCACCTCCTCCTCCAGAGAGGATTGTGCCTAAGATGGCTGTAAATCGGCCCGATCCCTCCATCTTGGAGCGACTCGAGGCCATCGACCAGGAGATCACTAGTATAATTCAATTCATTGCGGAGTTCAAGCGGCGTAACAACCAGGACAAGGTAAGGCTTTGGAAAAACGTGTGAAGCCCGAATCTTCTTGATGAATACGGGAGCTAAGTTATTTTGAAAAAGAAAAAGAAGAAGGAAAACAATACTTATGGCTTTAGACTTCAACTTTTGTGGAATTAGGTCTTTTTGAGGAGGTCCAGTGTTTTGGGAGTTTCAAACTATACTCTATGATTTGGGATGTTATGCCTTTATGATACATGTTTACGTTTGGACAATGTTTGGGGTATGATATTAGTACAATGCCATGTGCTTTGCAATCGCTTATCGCGTTGCTTAGTTTATACGACTTTTACTATTTTTCCAATGCTACGCTATCGCTTATCGCGTTGCTTACGTGCATAGCATATTATCTGTCATGTACGAGGGGTGTGTAGGCTTGTGTTACATGTCCCAGCATCTCAGTCACCATCAAATCACAAGTGGGGGCTGGGGGCGCCACAATAATAGTGAGACCTACTATTAAAAAAGTAAATTTTCTAGCATAAGTTGCAAAATTTGCCAACTTTTTCTGAAATAAAATATTTTAGACTTTGGAGTATAAGAATTTTGATCCTGGCCAAGACCAATTAAGTAATCGTTCGGTCTCCAGCCAAAAAAGTAGAAAAATTCAATTTTCGGTCTGATCTCAAGATGGGATTTTTTTTACTCCAGACTAGACCGATCGAATTTATTTTATAAATTTCAAAATGATTTTTATATGATTTTTTATAGATTTTTAAAAATATTTATATAAATTAAAAAAATTAATTATATAAGTTATTATAAATTAATTATTTATATATAGATTATATAAAATATTAAAGGTTAAAAATATTAAGATAGGGTACTAACTATTAATCAGTGAGAATAGACATACAATATATTACTTATAAAAAAACATACATATACTATTAACATTATTAATTTATCTTAATTAATTAAAATACTGAATTAGTTAAATATATATATATATATATATT
Organism: Juglans mandshurica; assembly: GCA_022457165.1. Lineage (NCBI taxonomy): Eukaryota > Viridiplantae > Streptophyta > Magnoliopsida > Fagales > Juglandaceae > Juglans > Juglans mandshurica. Next base: position 13,195,974 of record CM039629.1, read on the forward strand.
TATTTGGACAATTTAGATTAAATCATTAACTTAATTTCTTTCTATTTTATATAAATATTTTGTCAGAAACTCGAAAAAGACCTAAATCGAGATGCTTGCGGCTTGAAAAGCCCAGCCAAATCGGTCCGGTAATTCAGACTTTTGGTGGATTTAAAATTAAATTCAGTCTAAAACTCTCCTTTCAAGACCGAGCGAATTGGATGAATTTCATCCCTGAATTGGCAATCATTTGTCTATATAAAATAAGAAAATTTGTATTTATTATTTATACATCACTCATCATATATAATTTTTTTATTTTATTTTATATTTTATATAATCTAGTGCCTTCCCTTTCTCTAGGATAAAGCGTGAGGTACCAGTGCCGTTGTTGTTTCAACAAAGGTTTAAGTCTCACTTCGGTAAGTTGGTTTTGATTGTTGATAGTATCGTTGAGTAGATAGACGCGGTGGAGGCGGAGGACCTGGCATCACGTTGGGAAAGATTACACATTTCTAAAGAAGAAAGTGCATGCTTCCACATCCAGCAGAAGAGTTTCAACGGCGACAAAAAAAAAAGGAAAGTATTGTATTGCTGAAAAAAGCAATGACGGAGAAGGGAGTGAACAGAATCACAATGTCTCAAATATGGAGGTTGGATGGGTGGGTGACCTTTAAGGAGCTTGGTGATCAGTGCTTCTTGATCGAGTTTCAAAAAATAGAAGACAAAGAAAAGGTGCTGAGTGGACGTCCATGGTTTTTTGACAGACACCTCCTCACCATGATGGAGGTGGATGAGGAGGAATCCATAGATGGGTTGAAGTTTTGTTTAGAGCCATTTTGGATACAACTACACAATCTTCCACTATCAGTCATGACAGAAGGTTTCGATGAGCAGTTTGCAGAGGCTATAGGCCCGGTCATTAGAGTAGAAGCAGCAGATGGACATGCTTGGGGAAGATGCCTTAGAGTAAGGGTGGTTGTGGACCTCAACAAACCTTTACTACGAGGGAAATGGTTAAGGCTGGATGACAAACAACACTGGATCTCATTCAAATACAAGAGGCTGCAAAACTTTTGTTTTCAGTGTGGAATTCTTAATCACAAAGGCAAAGGCTGCTCAACAGCTCGTAGTGCTCAGCAAGGAGATACATTGCCCCCATCTCAGTATGGTCCATGGCTTCGAGGACAGCCCAGGAACACAAACATCTTAGATAGCCGTAGATACGGTGGATCAAAGGGAGGAAACAACCAACAGACGGGTCAGAAAGGGGGAGAGGGTACTATGGTCCAAGATATGTTGGCGCACCGTACATCAGAAGTCCATTCAAAAGAGGTGGTAGAGAAAATGGAGAAGGTGTCAGCAGAAAAGAAGGAAGGAGGGTCTCAAGCAGGCACCAATCTGTCACCTACAGAAGAAAAAGCAGGAGAAGGAGCTGTTAAGGATTCATGCATCTGGAATATGGCTAGAAGCCAGGGTGTAAGTCAATCCTCTGACCATAAAAAGGCTATATTTGGACAGGAGGATGCTAGGTGCTTAGAACCTAGTGGCCCTCAGGAGATCCAGGGTCTCCACGTGGGGGAGGATTTTGCAGCTAACGTAGTGTCGGGGACATATAGCCCTCATGACCCTATGAGGGGTATAGGGCTTGAACGGGGCACGAAGGAAAGTTCCAATAATGGCAGCATGGTTGCACCCACTATTGGTGTATGTTCTTCCATTCAACATGATGATAGAAGGATGGCCCTGGATAAACTACCTGGTGAAGATATTATCATGCCAATGGCAAAGGTTGAGGGTCTGAGGACTGGCCCGGGAGTGTGAGACTAATACAAAAGGCAAAAGTAAGTCAAAACTAGTTGACATCTCAAAATACAATGTAAGGAATATGTATGCGAGGGGGTGTAAAAGGAGCTCATCTTTACAAGAGGCTAGCTCAAAAAAGACAAAGAGAAACCATAATACCATAGACATCCCCATGTTTAAGGCAGTGGCTGGCTTCTAGCCCTGCCATGACCAATGAGCATTCTAGTGTGGAACTGCCGAGGGCTTGGGAACCCTCAGACAGTTAAGGTCCTTAGGAATCTAACTAAGGAAAAGTACCCCAATTTAGTTTTCCTAGTGGGAACTAAATGTAGAAGAAATAAAATGGAGGCAGTTAGGAGGTTTTTGCAAATGGATGGGTGCTTTACAGTGGAATGTATGGGACTTAGTGGGGGTATTGCCCACCTCTGGAAAGATGATTGGTGTGTTAACATCATTAATTATACTAAATGGCACGTTAGTGCTCTTATCCAGGAGAAAGGAAATGGACCAACATGGCAATTCACGGGCTTCTATGGACATCTGGACACAGGGAAGAGAGGCAGTAGTTGGCAATTACTTAAGATGCTAAAACCCACCACTTCCATAGCATGGTTATGTGCTGAGGATTTTAATGAGATTCTTCATCAGAGAGATAAGATTGGTGGAGCCAGCAGACCATATAAACAGATTGAGGACTTTAGACAAGCTGTGGAATACTGTGGTCTCAATGATATACAATCATATGGGCAAAGGTTTACTTGGTCAAATAACAGAAGTGGTAATGACTTTACAAAAGAAAAAAATTGACAGAGCTTTTGGAAACAAAGAATGGAATGAGTTATATTGCCATGGTGTCTGTAATCTTCTTCCTGCCATTAGATCTGATCACTCCCCCTTGTCAATTAGTTTACACAACACCACTAATGGGAGGAAGAAAAGAAGATGGTGTTTTAGATATGAGATGGCCTGGGAAATAAAGGAAGAATGTCTGAAGGTGGTGAGTGAGGCTTGGCAAAATGCTGGTATAACAAATTGTCAGGCTAAATCCTTGAGGACACTACTTGAACTATGCCAAAAGGGTCTCATGACATGGAGACAAACTCTTAAGCAACAAGAGGATCAGATCATAAAAAATGGGACTCAAAATATTGGGCACCTTCAGAATTCTGGTACAGGTGAGCACGTGGCAGCTATGACAAAAATTCAAGAGGAGGTGGTATCTGCCATTACAGCTAATGATATAAAGTGGAAGCAAAGGGCAAAGCAACACTGGCTGAAGCATGGGGACAGAAACACTCAGTATTTTCACATGCAAGCAAGTTAGAGAAAGAAGATCAATGCAGTCAAAAGCATAGAGGATTCTCAAGGCAGGGTTGTCACTGATCAGTCAGAAATTGGTGAGGTATTCACATGTTTTTTCTCCTCTCTATTCACTACATCCCAACCTTTATCTATTGACCAATGTCTGCAAGCAATGGACACCAAATTAGATATGGATATGAAGGCATGGCTTTTAAATCCTTTCACTAGGGAAGAAATCATTGCAGCTGTTTTTAAAATGAATCCCTTGGGGTCGCCAAGCCCTGATGGCTTTCTTGCCCAATTCTATCAAAAAAACTGGGACGTAGTGGGGGATCAAGTTTGTAACTTTGCTCTTGATTTCCTCAATCATGGTGGCTCTCTCAGTGAGGTTAATGACACGTTTATTACTCTTATACCTAAAGTTCAAAGCCCCAAAAGAGTAGTGGATTATAGACCCATAAGTCTATGTAATGTCTTATACAAGGTCGTGTCAAAAACTATGGCAAATAGACTGAAACACATACTGCCTCAAATCATTGCCCCCAATCAGAGTGCCTTTGTGCCTGGAAGGCTCATATCTGATAACACCTTGGTAGCCTATGAGGTCCTCCACTCTATGAACTCTAGAATGAAAGGGAAGAAAGGATTCATGGCTCTAAAATTGGACATGAGTAAAGCCTATGACAGGGTAGAGTGGAAATTTATTGAAGCCATCATGATCAAAATGGACTTTCCTGGACATTGGATCCATATCACAAAAGCTTGCCACACTTCTGTTTCTTATTCAATACTTGTTAATGGAGAACCTCAGAAAACGTTTGTACCTTCGAGAGGCCTAAGACAAGGAGACCCCTTGTCTCCCTACTTATTTATTCTATGTGCTGAAGCCCTCTCTTCTCTCCTCAAACATGCTGAGGCATGTGGCAGTTTAACTCCTATTGCTATTGGCAGAGGTCCAGTTAAAGTAAACCACCTATTTTTTGCTGATGATAGCCTCTTGTTTTGCCAAGCCAAGTATGAGGAAATTATGTATGTCCTTAATATCCTTGAGCTATATGAGAAAGGATCAGGACAGGTTTTAAATAAGGACAAGTCTGCAATTTATTTTAGCAAGAACACTGCACTGATGACCCAACAGTAGATCATGCATCTAGCAGGTGTCCAATCCACATCCAATTTTGAGAAATACCTGGGTTTACCTACTTTGGTGGGTAGGAAGAAGATAGCCTCTTTCCACTCTTTAATTGATAGAACTTGGTCTCAGGTCACTAATTGGAGGACCAAATTTCTCTCTGTAGCAGGAAAGGAAATATTGATCAAAGATGTGCTTCAAGCCATTCCCACCTATGCAAATTGAACCAGATTCAAAGGAGGTTTTGGTGGGGATTCAATGAAGACTCTTCAAAAATTCAATGGGTCAATTGGGAGCAACTTAGTGGCAGGAAGGATAAGGGAGGGCTTGGATTTCGAGATCTAAGATGTTTTAACATTGCCTTACTATCCAAACAGGGATGGAGGATCCTCCAAAATCCTACATCCCTAGTGGCACAAATTCTTAAACAAAAGTACTTCAACCAAGGAAATTTGCTTGATGCAAAGCTGGGAATTGGGCCTTCATTTGCATGGAGAGGAATACATGCTGGATTAACTCTGTTAAAAAAAGGCCTCATTTGGAGGGTTGAAAAATGACAGAAGATTAACATCTGGCAAGACAGATGGATACCCTCTTTGCCTGCACAAAAACTTTTGACTCCTCGAGATGCTGACTGCTGGTGTGATAAAGTCAATAACATCATTGATCCTCAACTGAAGATATGGCAGAAGTCTCTCTTATCTGAACTATTTACTCATCAGGAAATAGAGGGCATAAAAGCAATACCCATCAGCTTAGGAGGAAGAGAATACAAACTTACCTGGCAATTTACTCCTAATGGCAGCTACACAGTTAAAAATGGATACTATCTTGGCAAAGAAGTGGAAAGAGAGCAAATAGGAGAGTCTTCAGGCAAAGCAATGGACTGCCAAGTGTGGAGGTCCATTTGGAAGCTCAAGGTACCGCCTACCACCAGAATGTTTGTTTGGAGGGCATGCAGTGAAGTCTTGCCCACTATGGCTAACCTGAAAAGAAGGAAGGTGGTAAAGGATAGCATATGTTTCATATGCAAGAGAGAACATGAGACGTCTGGGCATGCCTTATGGGGATGTAGTGGTGCTCAAGATGTTTGGTGTCAAGGTCCAATGAAAGTGCAAAAATTCTCTTCTCATAGTGATTTGTTTTTTAATATCTAGGCAGAATTGATTGGCAAGCTTGAATCAGAGGAGTTAAATGAGGTAGTTGTTACAATGAGGGTGATATGGGTGAGAAGAACTGATGTCTTACATGGAAAAGCCTTTAAACACCCTCAGGAAATCATTGCACAGGCTAGGACAAAATTGTCTCTTCATAATGAGGCTCTACAGAAGGATGTTGGTGCTAACTCTGAGAATATGGCAAGGGTTCACAGATGGACTAAGCCTGCAGTAGGAAGTCTAAAAGTGAATTGGGATGCAACTGTGCAAACGAGGATGGGAAGGATTGGCATTGGGGTAATTATCAGAGATCATCAAGGTCTTGTGATAGGTGCCCTTTGTGCTAACAGACCCTTGAGGGGCTATGTTTTTTATGCTGAAGCATATAGTCTACTTTTGGCTTGTATTTTTTGTAAGGAAATTGGAATAAGGCACTTTTGTTTGGAGGGGGACTCAAAGCAGGTAGTGGACCAAATGAACTAAGACAGTCCTAACTGGAGCTTAGGTGGTTGTCTCGTATCAGATGCCAAAGAGGTTCTAACCTCAGTTGTTGTTTGATCAATCTCACATGTATACCGGGAGGCTAACATGGCAGCTCACAGGCTTGCTCAAGCGGCTTTCGAGTGTACTGAAGACATGTATGATATCAAGATATGCCCCTCTTGTATTCTTCATGTGATTTCTAAGGAAACGAGTCAATGGTCCTATCTTTTTCCTTTGTAATACTGGTATGCTTGTATGCGTTTGAAGTTGATTAATGAGATCAGTTTCTTTATCAAAAAAAAAAAAAGAATAACGTATACATAATGAATAAAAAATTCAATTAATTTAAAAAAATATATATGATTTATAATGTGTATAAATAATGATTAACATAGCTTGTAAAATAAATATAAAAATTCTTACAATTTATGCGAACCTGTGAAAATCTTAAAAATTAGAAATTTATTTCTCTTTCATCTAACACATGAAACACTAGTCCGTGTTACATAGTTGATAACAAAGGAAAGCCTACTCCCTTTTCTCATACGTCGACGAGAGGAGGACCTCAGCCAGTTTGTAGCTCAGTAGGGTTTATCGTTCTAGCAACGTGCCTCCAATAGCACTCTTCCAGCTAGGGCTGAGCTTCGACTCCGACGTAGTCGAAGTTGTCGTTTCCGACCTCCGACTCGGAGTCGGAGGAATATATAATAAATTACTTGTTAATGTCAAAGGTATACTTCGAGCTAATTAAAGAGTACTTATCCCACGTCTTTGATCGGAATATAACTACATAAATATAACTACATAAATATGATCACCAAAGCCCAAGTCCAAATCTGTAAAAAAATAATACTGAAAAGATAAAAAAAAAACCTTAAATACAATAGTTTAAAAAGTAAATAACACGTATGATGTAGCCATAAGTTATAACAGTCCCATTTATAACGTAATAACAACATTGACTTAGCCTTGAAATATAACTACATAAAAATTAAACATGGATTTCACTCAAATGCTTTTTGTTCCATTGGTCATGCCTGAAATGAAGATAGAAAGTTGCAATCAATAAATGAAAAAAAATTGATAATAAGAAATTGAACATGGTAAAAGTATAATTTGATTCTTACCAAGACTCTCAAGGGGCGTCCGTTCCAGACTCTCAATCATCGGCAATTATGTTAGGGTTCACAATTAGATCTATAAAATCATAAAAAGTAGAAGTTAGAAACATTAAAAATAATTAAATCATCATTTAAAAGCATATAAACTTACCTGATTCAAGCCGGCATCAACACCAACGGTATCTAGTCCAATGGGCGTTTCACTTATCCAATTCTGTGTGCAAACGAGGGCCTCCACGGTTGACGGTGACAATGAACTCCGATAAGCATCCAACATGCGACCTCCAGTGCTAAATGCCGACTCTAAGGCAACTGTAGTGACAGAAATGGCTAGCACATCTCGGGCTACACGAGAAAGAACTGGATACTTGGTGGAAAGTAGAAAGGACTGGATACTTGGTGGAATTAACTTTCCACCATGTTAATAACTGAAATACATCATTAGGTGCCTCGACAGCTTCCATAAAATATCGTTCAACCTTAGATGTAGAATGCATAATATTCCTTGTTGACATGAGTTGATGATATTACTGTATAATACGATGGCCTCTAACCCCTACAGATGGGTCAATATCACCTGAGGAAATTGTCGATCCCATCGGCCTCGAATGTGAGGAGCTACCAGCTACGGATGAAGGCTGACAACTATTACTATAGTGATTATATAAGTCATCAACATCACTTGTTAGCAATCTAATAAACTCTACAGCCTTCACTGCCCCGAGGACGGAATTTACCCAAAATTCTAGAACGACCAACTTAATTCGGGGGTCAAGGATCACAGCCACAAATAGCAATCTATTTATCTTCTGAATATTCCCCCAATATTTATCATATTTGATCTTCATCCTTGTAGCCATAGTAGATAATAATCCACCAGAGTTAGTACAACTATTTTCCAACTGAAAGTGAAGCTCCAAGAGCACGCTGAAGAATGAGTTCGCAATCGTATATTTGGATCCAAATAGCCGCATGGTTATGTCATAAAATATTCTTAAAAATTCAACAAAGTAGCTCACACTGGTCCAATCATGTGCATCCGGCGCACCGAGCCCCTGTCCTGCTGGCTCCAACAAAGCATACCTCAGGCCCCCATCCTCGACCTCCATCCGTTCGAATGCTTTTTGGTACTTCTGTGCCACATCCAACATCATGTATGTAGAGTTCCATCGAGTCGGAACGTCCAAGCACAACATACTAGAACATTCAATCTTAAGATCTTCTGCTATTGCCTTAAACTTGGCAAGCCTTTGAGGAGAACCCCTCACATATAGTACAATGTTGCGGACCCGGGTTATGGAATCATCAACCTCTTTTAACCCCTTAACAACTATGAGGTTGATGAAATGAGCACAGCATCGAACGTGAATAAACTCGTGGGCCCGAATGACATCATCTCTCACCTTCGTGTTCCGCTTAAACCAATCAATTGTTGTTTCATTGGCACTAGCATTGTCAACTGTAATACACAGCACTTTTTGAATTCCCCAGTCCTTTAAACAATCATCCATCTTTGCCCCAATGGATGCACCTTTATGATCCACAATATCTTTAAAACCAATAATTTTTTATGCAAAATCCACTCACTGTCAATGTAGTGTGCTGTGATACACACGTAACAGACGTTCTGTATGGAAGTCCATGTGTCAGTCGTAAACGACACTCTCTGGCCAGTGGTAATAAACATCTTCCTCATCTCCGCCTTGTCTTTCGCATGCCTCTTCATACAATCTCGCATCACCGTATACCGTGATGGAATGGGAAATCGTGGCTCAACAAAATTTAGAAACTTTCGAAAACCTCTTTTCTCGACTGTGGTAAAGGGCATCTCATTAGTAATAATCATCTCTACAAGCATGTTCCTCAACATCTTCTCACTGTATTGAGGGATGACCAATTTCTTAGTCTGTGTACCATCAGTGGTTGTAGAAGTTTGGTAACTGAGGTTGGTCTGATCAGTGGCTTGCAATCCCTTCTCTATCTTATATCGTTGGCAACCATTTAGATGTGCTATTAACACATGGTACCTTGCTTCTTTGAATGGCATCCACAAAGTGATCCACAGTAATGGCATCTTGCTACCGGGTTCACAATATCACCAGGAATTTTGGTGAAATGCTCCCATGTCCATGACCTCTTTTTAGAAGGTCGTGGTGGTTGATCTTGCTCAATGGGCATCTCCCTCCTCCTCTTCGTTGAACATATCCTCATCCTCTATATCAACTGGGAGTGGGATTCGACTACTCGCACAAGATGTAGCTGCTCTAGATGTAGCTACCATAGATGTGGCTCTAGGGGTGGAAGTACCCACTGGTGTAGGAGTTGTAGCATTGGCATCCGCCACATCCCCATGTGGACGATTATCTCTACTATGTCTAGGATCCATATCACAATCAATGAAGCTGAAAAAATAAATTAGAAGCAAAAAATTAGTTTAAAAATAAACTAGGCAATATTAAAAATTTAAATCAACGCAAAGATATAGGATATGTATTATTGTATCATAATGTATTATTGTATCGATGTATTATTACATCGAGGTTCGCTCGATGTGCACTCGACTCAGCGCTCGAGCAGAACTCATCCAGAGAGGTTCGCTTGAAGTGTGGTCGACGTGGCGCTCGAGCAGAACTCTTCCAGAGAGGTTCGCTCGATGTGCGCTCGACTTAGCGCTCGAGTGGAACCCATGCAGAGAGGTTCGCTCGAAGTGTGCTCGAAGTGTGCTCGATGTGGCGCTCGAGCAGAACTCTTCCAGAGAGGTTCGCTCAACTTGCGCTCGACATCTCGCTCGAGCCAATATTCAAGACAACGTGCGCTCGACTTGCGCTCGACATCTCGCTCGAACCAAATGTTCAATACAACTTAAAATTCAGGGTTTTGAGTGCCGTGATTTGTTGAGACTATATATAGAAAGCTTATTTATGTTCTTTGGTGTGGAGAAACAGAGCAAAAACCGTAGGTGTTCTGTTCTTGATTCTCTTGCACATTTTATCAAACACATTGCATGCATACAACACAACTTACAAACACAACATACAATTCATCAAACACATTTCCTTACTACAAATTTACAAAACCAATTCACAAGAATCACAACAAAATACCAATTCATAAGAAACGTGCTGTAGAAAATTAAATTTAGGGCTCGGAAACCCTTACTCTCACCATAGGTGGAAGCTGAACAGAGGAGCAACGATGAACGGCAGCACGGAGGAGCAACGACGAATGGCGGCATGCTGGCAACAGAGACCCGAGACGTGAGACGCGAGCGGCAAGATGGCTTCACTGGTTAAGACGAACTCTGTGAGAAGCGAGAGAGAAGGGAGAAGGAAGACCGAAGAAGGAAGAAGGGGGGTCCTGCGTTTTGGACCCCCTAGTGTGATGAAACGACGCCGTTCCATATTAAGTGGAACGGTGTTGTTTAATTTTTTTTTTAAAACACAGCTGTAAAATGACGTCGTTTTATAGCTGGGTTTTTGTTTTTTAAAAAAATTGAAGTCGAAGTCGGTGTCGGAGCTCCATGGAGCTCCGATTCTGACTCCGACTTCGATTATCTATTCGGAGCTACTCCAAATTCTGACTCCGAATTCCGATGACTCCGACTCCGTCGGAGTCAGAAATTTCAGAATTTTGCACAGCCCTACTTCCAGTATCTACTTCCCTCTGTGGAATTATCTCCTTCTGCAACTTTCTTTCTCTTTCTCTCAACCTTTAATTGTCGAAATAGTAGAGGGATTGGTGGCATAAACACCAGACATTAGACAAGCTCCAGCCTCGTCTAAACGGCAGTGAATATCAGAGAAACATATTTGCTGAATTCAGTGAGTATATTCATTACATTGCAAAGGATATTTATACACAGGTTTGTACAATATTCTGAGGTATCAAAAGGAAATAAAATATGTTATACAACTTCAGAAAAAAAACTGAATAAGAAATGCCTAGGGTTCCTCTGCATCGGCCTTTGTTTGGGCATCAATATTCTCTATGTTAATAGTGGAAACATCTAATGTGTGCTTTTTATAGAGAAAAGAATATTTCAAGAATTCAATGGAAACTTTCACACACAGATTGTATTGATTCTTCAAAGTCTTTTTATACAAAGCTATGACTCTATCTAAGGAATAGGATGTGATAACCCGAGCTTGACTAACCATGGTTCATAGGTTATTTTAGTTGCCATAGTATTTTAAGGGCCTTAGTATTTTAGTTAAAGGAAAGGCCTTAGAATTTGGGTTGTGTAACTTAAGCCGAAGTGAGGATTAGCCCTAGAAATGCCTTGTGTATTTTGGCCCCTATAAGAAAACCTAAGCCCATGACCCAAACCCATGCCACTAGTGCTATGTGTCATACATGTGAGGCACTATGTATCTAGTCATGATAGTGGACTAAGGGGGAGAGAGAGAAGTGTAGGGAAGCTAAGGGATGGCTTGCACGCCTACCCTAGAGAGTTTTGACACTTGTCATGCATGGTAAAGACCTTCTAGAAGAAACAAATGACAAGATGACCTAGGGAAGACTAAGGGATTTTCGGACAACTCATCCCCACGCGCCTAAACCCTTTCTTTTGGCCCAATTTCAAGTTCCTATGTAGATGCTTATGGAAAGGGGAGCCTAGGGAAGATAAAAGTGGATTTTCTAGGTGATTTGCATGGGGAAACCAAAGGGACACAAGGGGATTTCGAAATTTTTGGCCTACACTCAAGTTATCTTCAGTTTTTGCCAAGTGTCAACCATGCAAAGAGTTTCTAAAAGATTGGATGAAGAGACATTTGCAATAAAGGACTAATTTACCCTCAAGAATTCGGCCACTACACTCACAAGCACCTTTTCGCTTGCCACTTGTTACTTAGATTCCAATTTGAACCAATGGCACATGAGGAGTCACCTTGGGAAGGAGCAAAAGGAAGAATAGGAGAGGAGTGGGCGGCAAAGGGCTAGGCACATGCCTATTACCACTTGTCACTCATGCCAAGGGTTGCTTGTTGGGAAAAGGAAAAGGCATGAAATGTTTTAGACAAGTACTCTTGAGGAATGTTCACTTGCTTAAGGAAAGGGAAGGACATAAAAGGATAAAGGTGGGATTTTGGCTAAGGAAGAAGCCCTACATGCCACTCAAGCATGTCCTTTTCCAATGATGGGACTCCAATAGTCATTTTTGGCAAAAGAGAAGAAGGAACAAGAAGCCTATGCCACTTGTTACTCATGCTAGGGTCTTGGAGCCAACCAAGGGAAAGGTGAAGAGACCACTATAAAATGGGAGGAGCACACGCCTAAGGACTTTTCCTCTTTCCATTTTCGAGTTTTGCATATGCTCTCATCTTCTCCACACAATTCTTACACTTTCACTTGAAGATTCCAACACTTTCTCACACTTTCTTTCCAACCAAACAAGGGAGACCTTTTCAAGAGAAAGGGATTTCGGCATTTTCAAGGAGAGATCAAGGTAAGGATTTGGTTTCTCATGGTTTTTACAAACACATATCACCTTTCTAACTCAAGAAGAGATTTGGATCTCAAAGGAGTTAAAAAATGGTGAAACACACATTTTCACAAAAAGCGAACTAGGGATTTCTAGAAACCCATGAAGCCGAATAGTGGGAGGTGTTAATCTTTCATATTTTTATTCAACGTCATGTATTCTTGTTCTATTTCAACCTTTGGACGAAAATACAAGTGAAACGAAGGGGTTTTTGACATAAACCCTAGAGGCTGAATAGTTTAAATCTTGTTCTATTACAGCTTGCTTTTATTTCATTTCGTGGATTTTTGTAAGTATACACTCAACTTACTCTTGGTTAATACTTGTATATATTTGTGTAAATCATTTTATTGTTATTGTTGTTTTGGTTGTGATTTCTTGTTTGTTTGCTTGAATATGCTTACATGAACTTGGAATACGAATATGGAATGAATGGTATTATTTGGTTTAAAATGAAAATGGCAAGAATGTCCTTTGCATGTTTCAGTTTTAAGGAAAACAATGTTGTTAATTTGTGATATTTGATGATTCGGCTATACCATGTTTTAGAGGTTTCGGATCTTAGCCAAATGCTATAATTTCATGCTTTGCTCCGTTATGCTTTGATTTCTAAGTAATATGTTTAAAGTTTAGAGCATGATTAAGTGATGATTTTTCATGTTTTTGCACCTATATGTTTCGGCCAAGGCTTAATTTCATAGTTCCATGTATGTATTTTGATATCTCATGTGTTCTATGTTATCATGCCATGAATCGAACATGTAATGCTTGGTTATTTCATGCACGACATTTCATGTGTCATATGTCAAGTATAAGAACATATGTCTTAAGTCTCATGTCACATGTCTTAAGTCCCAAGTGCTACGGCGGGAGACTGTCCTAGTGGAACTCATCTGTCCACTTTGGAGTGCTTAAGAATGGAGTGGTAACCCCTAGGTCGACAAAAAACCATCGACGTACCTCGAAATTATTCTTTTTAAAGAATTTTAGAATGATGAAGCGCCTAACGCTAGTGGGTGCACATGACGTGTAACCCGATGAAGTACGGTCGAGTTAATAAGATAAGTTTATGTTTAAGAGTATTCATCATGGTGCATAGACCGGTGATGGTGAGGTAACTAGCAGGAGCACACAGTGCAAAGGGGAACAGTGTTGTTTCCACCCTTTGAATAAGTATAAGAGCTCATATGTTATGAATCATTTGACGAAAGTCTCGTGATATGTTATGAATGACTTGATGAAAGCATCGTGATATGTTATGAATCACTTGATGAAAGTCTCGTGATATGTTATGGATCACTTGATGAAAGTCTCGTGATAAGTTATGGATCACTCGATGCAAATCTTGTGATATTCTCTGAAAATGCAAGTTTTGTTAAAGATCAACATGAAAAGGGAAAGTAAAGATGTTTTCTGAAAATGTTACAAGTCTTTGAAATTGGTCAATGCATATGTCAAAGTTCTGTTTCCGTCATGTATCAAGTACATGTTCATGCATGCATCTCATGATATACCTCTTGTATGATTGTGTTAACTATTGTATGTTGCATGATTACTTGCTGAGATTTCTCGAAATCTCATTGTAGTAATTTTCACTACCATTCTCTTCTCGGAATGGTAGAAGTTGTTACAGAACTAGATGACGATACCCATGACCAAGCAGAAGAGAACAACACCTCCTTCGAAGAGGATCGTGCCTAAATTAGATTTGAGCTGACCAAAGCCGTCCATCCTAGAGTGACTTGAGGCCATAGATCAGGAGATTACCAGGATACTTCAGTTTATTGAGGAGTTTCGATAGCTCAATAATAGAGACAAGGATGGATCTTTAGAAAAGCGAGTGAAGGACTAAGCCTTGAGAAGATGAAGAAGAGAAATTTGGGACCACATTTCCTTTTAGAGGAAATGCTTTTGGATCTAAGACCTGGTTTATTTTGGAAGGTTCCATGTTTTGGGAGATTAAACTACTCATTATGTTTTGATGACTTTATGACCATGTTTCTTTGGGAACAAATGACAATGTTTGGGATTTATGTTTTAGTAACAGTATCATGTGCTATGCAATTGCCTACGGCATTGCTTAGATTATTTGACCTTTATTTTTACCACTGCGAATATATTGCATATTGTTAGTACTTAAGTATATTGCATCCTATCTGTCATGAACGTTAAGGATGTGTTGTGATAAGTGTGATTTTTATGTGATTTTTATTACTTTTTATTTATGAAAAGTGTCATTTTTCCTTCAACACTATTGATTTTATTTTATTTCTATATATGTTTCTTTATTTTCTTGGATTTGAAGGAATGAGAAGATTTAGTACAAAAGGAGAGCATTTTGGTACAAAAGAAGAGACTACGGATCCAGACCAATGAGAGGCAGCGAGATCTGAAGAGAGCCGAGGAGATTTAGGCAAGGAGACTCGCGATCAAAAGTCGTGACCAGAAGGCGCAACCAGAATTCATGACAAGAGTTAGGCGATAAGTGAGATATTTTACATCTTGGGCGTGAAGACTTGGCGCAATGCTCCGGGCGACTAGATTGGGCGACCAATCTAAATTACCAACTTAGGCAACTAACCTAAATAACATCATGGGTAACAACTAGCAAAGGCGAGCAGCCTTACCGCTCGGTAGGTTGGCAAGAGGAATCTTTCATCTCGGTCAGGAACCTTACATCTTGGTCATTGGGTGAGGAGACCAGTTATATTCAACGCACATGACATCTACCCAGTGGGACCCTTCTGAGTTTCGCAATCAATCTGTTGACCATGAAATCCTATCGCGCACCGCAATTCAAGCTGCATATCACTGAATCTTCCAATTTAGACATTCCCGTTATTCTTAGGATAATTGTTTTTATGTTAACATCTATTTTTAGAAACTATTTTTCGGATTTTTAGATTAGATTGTAGCCGCATTTATCATGTTTCCACATTTGAAGTTTTGACATCTATTTAACCTCGGGGATGATAGGAGAGGAGTCGGAGTTTTAGAGTAAAAATATTCTAGTGTTTATTCCTTAAGTTTCTTTCAAGGGGGCGGATCTAGAGGGCAGACGCGAGAGCTGCATGCTTCATCAACCGACGCCAACGAAGAACACTAGTTTCATTCTTGTTCTTTTCAATTTTATTATGAACTAATTTTATTTTCTAGAGTTTTGACGTAGCCTAGCATTGAACACACAATTTATATTCCAAGTTATTTTATTTTCAATATTTCCATGATCGAGTGTTTATTCCTTGTTCTTAATAATTGCAATTTTCTATCTAATTATTGTTCGATCTATTGAATCGCAATGAGACTGAGAGGTGATTTGTGATTAAAGCTCTAAGATTAAGCACCATTAGTTGGGCGAAAGTATAGATACTTTATAGTGATTAGTGTGATTTTCAAGAAATATCCAAAGAACTTAATGAGTGTCCAATTAATTAAATTCACATAGAGATATGGAGTTTTTAGTTTGAGATATTTTTAGTATTGTTCGACATAAAATATTGAATAGTTAAGGTATCTTTATCATCAACTTGGAATAACTAAAATTCTATAACAAGGAAAATAAATTGTGTGGGATTTGCTAGGTGAAATCAAACGCTTTAGATCTATTCTTATTATCTTTAAAATCTTAATTTTAATTCTATTGTCTTCAGTTTAATTTAAATAATCCATTCTTCAAATTTTGGTTTTTCAAATAGTAATTAATTTAGTCAATTTCAATACTCAATAGGATAATTATTCCATGTGGGTTCGATATCCGTTTTCTTTAAAACACTATACTACATGTTACGATTCTGTGAACTTGTAAATATTTTATGCGAACAAGTTTTTGGTGCCGTTGTCGAGGAATAGTTATTTGTTATTGATATTGATACTAGCTAGATTTTTACTACTTTTGATATTATTTTATTTTAAAAAATTGATTTAAATTAGACCTCAGTTTCGTTTTACTTTTCAGGAATCAGAATTGCATGCTCCGATCTAAATCATTAGAGCATACACTTTTCGATCCCGAGATTGAAAGAACATTACGTCGGATTAATAAAGAGAGGAAGAAAGAGGGTGCCGCCTCTAAATTTAATATGGATGACTAGGAGCACAAGGCGTTCAGAGACTATGATATGCCCTCTGTAAATGCGGCGATATCTCCAGCTATACAAACCAATAACTTCAAGATCAAGCTAGCCATCATTCAAATGATTCAACAAACCATCCAATTTGGGGGGCTGTCACAAGACAATCCTAATGTTCATATTTCAAATTTCCTAGAAATTTGTGATACTTTTAAACACAACTAAGTGATAGATGATGCGATTCTATTGAGACTTTTTCCTTTTTCACTTAAGGAAAAAGTAAAAGATTGGTTGAACTCTTTGCCGCCCGGCATCATCACCACCTGGGAGGAGTTGGGACAAAAATTCTTAGCAAAATATTTCCCTCCAGCCAAGACAATGAAGTTAAGGAATGATATTACTACATTCACCCAAATTGAGGGTGAATCATTATATGAGGCATGGGAGAATACCAGAATTTATTGCGCAAGTGTCCACATCATGACCTCCCAGCCTGGCTTCAAGTACAGACATTTTACAATGGTATGGGACCCACAAATCAATCTATGGTTGATGCGGCCGCTGGAGGAGCATTAATGAGTAAGACCTATGAAGCCGCATATGAACTTCTGGAAGAATTGGCATCCAACAACTATCAATGGTCTACGGAGAGAGCAATGCCAATAAAGATGGCTAGAGGTTTTGAACTTGATTCTATTACCAAATTGGCGGCGCAGATGGAAAATCTATCACAACAACTAGGTAAGATGAACGTTAATGCTATTCAAACTAATGTTGTTTGTGATCATTGCGCAGGAAATCATTCAAGTGTGGATCGCCAAGTGGGGAATCCTTTTGCCCAACCAAGTTATGAACAAGCCCATAATGTGTCCAATCTTCAAAGTCAAAATAATCCTTATTCAAACACGTTCAATCCTGGATGGAGAAATCACCCTAATTTTTCACGGAGCAATAATCAAGGGTCGGGTAGACCAATTCAACAGTTTCCACAGTAAGAGAAGAAACCGACACTTGAGGATATATGTTTATGCAGTACATGCAAAAGACTGATATGGTGATCCAAAACAACTCGGCTTCAATCCACAATCTTGAGGCACAAATCGGTCAGCTCTCAAACATGCTTACCGAGAGGATAGCAGGGACTTTACAGAGCAACACTGTGACCAATCCGAAGGAACATGTCAAAGCCATAACATTGAGAAGTGGTCGGACACAGACAGTAAATACCAAGCGAGATACAGAAGCTGTCAAAAATGTACCGCTTGTTTGTTTTCAGAGATGAGATGAGATGAGTTTAGATTAAAGTTAAAAAGTTGAATAAAATATTGTTAGAATATATTTTTTAATATTATTTTTGTTTTGAGATTTGAAAAAGTTGAATTATTTATTTTATTTTGGATTGGAAGTTGGGAAAGTTGTAATGATTAGATGAGATGAGATGTTTTCTGAAAACAAACGAGGCAGTAGAGTCCGAGAAGAAGGAAACCGAGTACAAGGTGAAAGAAGCAGAGCGGGATGTGACCGAACAACAAGCTGAGAAGACCAAAGAGAATAAAGGGGTTGCAAAACACAAGAAATTCAGGGAGTTTATATCTGAAACTTATGCTCCTTCAATTTATGATTCACCAATTCCTTTTCCGCAAAAATTAAAAAAAATAATATTGATAATCAGTTTTCTAAATTTCTAAGTATATTTAAGCAACTGCATATTAATATTCCTCTCATTGAAGCTTTAGAGCAAATGCCTAACTATGAAAAATTTTTGAAGGATATATTATCAAACAATCGGAAGTTGGAGTCGCATGAGACTGTAATGTTGATCGAGGAGAGCAATGCAATTTTACAAAAGAAGTTGCCGCCTAAGTTGAAAGATCCAGAGAGTTTCACGATCCCTTGCACTATAGGAAATTCATATTTTGATAAATTTTTATGTGACTTAGGGGCAAGTATTAATCTAATGCCTCTCTTTGTTTTCAGGAAACTAGGTCTTGGAGAAGCAAAGCCGACCATCATCTCTCTACAGTTGGCGGACAAATCTATTAAATACCCAAGAGGACTCGTTGAGGATGTACTGGTGAAAGTTGATAAGTTCATCTTCCCGGCCGACTTCATTGTATTCGATATGGAGGAGGACGAGGAGATCCCTTTGATAATGGGCCGACCTTTCCTTGGGACAGGGAGAACTTTAATTGATATGTCCAGCAAGGGAAACTCATTTTAAGTGTCGGCGAGGAGCAAGTCATTTTTGATGTATTTAAATCTATGGAATTCCCTTCCAAGGTAAATTCTTGTTTTCAAATAAGCGACCGAGACATGGTCAAGGCCGACAAGACTTATGGAGCTGAATTTCCAAAGCTACCACTTGAGGTATGTCTTACTCACTCTATATCTATTGAATTCGAAGATGAAGAGGTTAGGGAGTGTGAGAGATATTTGAAGGCTACACCATCCCTTTCTCCTTCAATAAAACCAAAAGTAGAGATCAGCTAAACTCATCTCAGCCGACGTCGCCAAGTAAGGAACCACCCAAGCTTGAACTCAAACCGCTTCCATCAAATTTAAGGTACGCTTTCTTAGGCAAAGACTCTACTTTTCCAGTTATTATTAACAGTTCCTTGAGTGATGTAGAGGAAGAGAAGTTGTTGAGAGTCTTGTGAGAATACAAAATGGCCTTGGGTTGGACCATAAAGGAATTAGCCCTTCAATTTGCATGCACAAGATTTTAATGGAGGATAATTTTAAACCGATCGTCCAACCCTAGAGGAGATTGAATCTATCAATGTAAGAAGTGGTGCATAAAGAAGTATTGAAGCTTTTAGATGCCGGGATCATTTATCCAATCTCAGATAGTGCATGGGTAAGTCTAGTGCAAGTCATCCCAAAGAAATGAGGGATAATCGTGATCAATAATGACAACAATGAACTCATACCGATGAGGAAGGTCACGGGAAAGCAAGTATGCATAGACTATCGAAGACTAAATGATGCAACTCGGAAAGACCATTTTCCTTTACCTTTTATTGATCAAATGCTAGAAAGACTTGCCGGCCACGCTTACTACTGTTTTCTAGATGGATATTCCAGCTACAATCAAATAGCCATTGCACCCGAGGATCAAGAGAATGCCATTTTCACATGTCCTTATGGCACTTTTGCAAATAAGCGCATGCCTTTTGGTCTTTACAATGCACTAGCCACTTTCCAAAGATGCATGATGTCCATCTTCTCGGACATGGTGGAAAACTTTTTAGAAGTCTTTATGGATGACTTCTTAGTTTTTGGTCACTCTTTTGATAATTGTTTATCTAATTTATCTTTGGTTTTGCAAAGATGCAATGAGACAAATCTTGTTTTAAATTGGAAAAACTGCCACTTCATGGTCGAGGAGGGAATAGTGCTCGACCACCTCATTTCCTTCAAGGGAATTGAGGTCAACCGAGCAAAGATAGAAGTTATTGACAAACTCCCATCACCAACCAATGTGAAGGGCATGAGGAGCTTCTTGGGTCACGCCGGGTTCTATCATCGGTTTATCAAGGATTTTTCCTAAATTACTAAACCTCTCTGCAATCTGTTGATTAAAGATACTCGATTTGAATTTTCTGATGAATTCTTGCATGCTTTTGAAACATTGAAAAAGAAATTAATTCCAGCACCTATCATTATATCACCGGATTGGAATTTACCTTTCGAATTAATGTGTGATACTAGAGATTATGCTATAGGGGTTGTTTTGGGCAGAGAAAAGATAAATTTTTCATGTTATTTATTATGCAAGTTGGACCTTAAGAGAAGCTCAACTTAATTATGCTACTACTAAAAACATGAACCTTTTCTTTCTTACCTTCCATCCTGGCTTTACATCTCCACCTCCATAAGTTCCAGGAAATTATCACCGGAACAAATCCAATTAGCGTACCAAGTTGTGATGATTTTGATGCTCTCCGAAACCAAGCCTCCACTGTTGCTTTCCAAGACCGATTTGGGACAAATGAAATACCCAACATATATGAGCTGAATTTCCAAATGACTGCCACTATGTACCCACTATACTACACATGATTAATCTCTTCTACGACACCTTGTTGACAGCACTCACACTTGGACACTAAAGGCATTCCCAAATTCCTTATATGGTCATCCACACTCAGACTTGAGTTCAGGGCCTTCCACATGAACACATAAAACTTTTTAAGAATAGCAACATTCCATATCCAATCCGTCCATTCATATTTATTATTGTTTTCCCGAACAAGACTCCAGGCACTCCTGGACGTAAAAGAACTCTCTGAATTTCCCAACCAGATGAGCTTATCTTCTCCTAACCTTTGACCCTTAATTTCATTAACAATTTCTGCAGCTTTTCCAAACCCTACTAACTGTTCCAGATAATGCAAATCCCAGCTATTATTCAACATAACCTGGTTCACTTTCAAATTCAAATCACCCACAATCAGGCAACTCTCCTTAAAGGACCAGAACTCATCCACTTATCCTTCCAAAAATACACATTCCCCTCACGAGTTCTCCACTTATAATGCAAGAGAATAAACGGTAATTCATTAGCTACAGACTTCCAGAATCGGGTTCCTCTTGTTGGGTTAATTTTCAACGGATGCACACCATGCATATACTTTGCAGAAAAATACTTTTGCCAAATAGAATCAGAGCATAGGAGATTCTAGGCAAATTTAGAATGTAACGACCTCTAAACATCACTTAACTTCCTCAACCCAAGCCCTCCCTCATCCATTGGACTACAAAGCTTCTCCCATTTAATCCACTTTTTCTTAGGATTCTCATTAACCGAACCCCAGAAAAAGGTACTCAAAATCTTATTAATCCGAATATAAACAGTTTTCGGAACATGCATCACCGAAAGGAGATGGATTGGCATACTCGACAATACTTGTTTTAAAAGAATCAATCTCGCCCCAGCGGAAAGGAAATTTATTTTCCAACATTCAATCCAATTACGAATTCTTTGAACAATATCCTGGAAATGTTAAAGACTTCAATCTTCTCGATACAATTGGAACCCCTAAATACTTGAACGGAAACACCCCTTCCGAGAACTGAGTGATAGATAAGATATGCCTCCGTCTAGCCCTATTAATATGCTTAGAAAAAAAATATGAGATTTGGCATTGTTTACCTGTTGTCCCAACTATGAAGCGTAGGTACTCAAAATACCAACTACTTCCAAAATAGAAGATTTCCCTCCATTAGCAAAAATTATCATATCATCAGCATATAATAAATGTGAGATTATAGGGCTATGTCTCGGATGAGAATAACACTTTACTCTTCCCTCTTCATACTTCTTCTTAATCAAACGGGAAAGAACTTCCTCCACTAAAATGAATAAGTACGGAGATAAAGGATCACCTTGTCGGAGACCCCTGCCACCCTTAAAGAACCCCTTTGCTGTGCCATTCATAACAATCGAATACCAAGGTGTAGTAATGCATTGCCTCAGGAGCTGTCGAATTTCAGAGAGAAACCAAAACCTTCCAGTACACAAAATAAGAACTCCCAATCAATCGTATCATAAGCTTTTGCAAAGTCAATTTTCATCAATATATTACCTCCTTAGACTTTTTTACTAATATCATAAATAAGCTCCTGATTGAGACAAATATTTTCAAAAATACTTCTACCTGGAAGAAAAGCTCCTTGTTCCTTTGAAATTATTATGCTAAAGAGCATTGAAAAACGGTTCACTAGAATCTTAGAGCATATTTTATAAACCACAGAACAAAGACTTATAGGCCTAAAATTCTCAAATGACGTTGGATTCTGTATTTTAAGAAGTAGAACAATATAAGATGCAGTGTAAAACCTTGGAAGTTCATTCCCGCTAAAAAAATCCATAATTGATTCAAATAAATCATCTTTTACTAAAGACCAACAATGTTGATAGAACCCCGAACCAAAACCATCTGGACCAGGACTACTATCCTTAGGAATAGAAAAAAGAGCATTTTTTACTTCCTCCATCGAAGGAGAACTGCCAAAAATATTATTCTCCTCTTCCAACACTTCACCCGTAATTAAATCAGCCAAATTTGGCAATTAACTCAACTGATTTGCCTTCAGAATATCCTCAAAATATACACAAGCCTCCTCATGAATGGCTTCCGGCGTGCTAAGTACACGACCATCAGACATTTTCATTTCCATTACCACATTATGTTTCCTGGATTGTAATGCTTTAAAGAAAGATGATGACGTTTCACCCTATGAAATCCAATCTTGCTTAAACTGTTGAGCAAGGTGAGCTTCCTCCCTTTTTAACTAGACATCCAGCTCTATCTTATTTGCTAAAACATACATTTCAACATCTTCCGAAAACCTCTCTTGCAAACTAGCTTCACCTTCTTCCACTTTAATTTCTAAATCTTTAATATGTCGGCTAGTCCAACCAAATATCTCCTTGTTCCAAGTTCTTAGTATCTGTTTTAGTCTCTTCAACTTTTCTGCTAATTTCCACAAACCAGTTCCATAAACCTCTACCTCCCAAGAACTCGACACACATCACCAAAAATCCTCATGAGTAGTCCACATATAATGAAATTTAAATGAAGTAGGACCATACCTGGATGAAGTATCTGAAAGACCCAAGAGCATTGGAGAATGATCTTAAGACCTCTTGGGCAAATAGTGATTATGTACCGAAGGAAAAAGCTCCAGAAATTTCAGATTGCATAAGGCTCTATCAAGATGTGCCCATGAGCGAGCCATCCTAGATTGCCCATTACACCATGAATATTTGTTCCCTAAAAACGGCATCTCCACCAATCCACCATTATCAATAAAAGAACAAAACTCCTCCATTGACGTGAGCAACCTTGGACTGCCATCACGTCTTTCACTATCATTCTGCAATATATTAAAATCCCCCAAGATCACATGAGGCAACTAAAAAGTATTGATAACAAGAAAATCATCCCATAAAACCCGCCTATCTAAAAATTGGCACTTTAAATATACTGCTGAGATCAAAACGGTTGAATTAATCATCAACGAAATATGCTGATTCGATCCGCCCATGACATCCACCTGTAACCCAGCAGTCCAAAAACACCAAATTTTACCAGCCTTGTCTGCATTAGATAAACATTCACTAAATGAAAAATAATTACTCCAATAACTCAGTTGACTATCATCCCTGAACGGCTCCGCCAGAAAGAGAATAGAAGGCTTCTGTGCCCGAACCAACGTCCGTAATTGCTTCCTCGAAGTGCTAATTCCTCTTATATTCCAAAACATAATTTTGTTCATCATTGAATATGTTTAGAGGGTCTGCTCGGAACCCTTGTTGAACTTCTTAGCATTCTTTTAGGAATTATCTTCTTTCTCTTTAATTCAGAATCAAAATTGCCATCCTTCTCCTTTGCTGGATGCGCCAACTCAGCCTCATCCTCAGACTTTGATTCCATACCAATATGATCTTGGTCAAAAGTCACCAGCTGCAAATCCTCTGAAATAGGAACCTGTGTATCTCCTGTTTGTGCCTCAGAATTATCTTCCAGTCCATCCATAGAAGGCGTAACCACAGGTTGCAAAATCTGGTCATCACCTATAACCAAAGCCAATTCTCTATCAGCTTGGCTCCACTTGATTCTGCACACATCGTCAAGTCTTTCTCATGCACTAAAGGCTCAGCTTCTTCCCTATCAATCTCAACTTCTAAAGACACAACCCCTTTAGACTCAACCCCTTCATTACTTCCGTCTTTTAACGTCTAATCATTGGCCTCTAAATTTTGAGCAACCAAAACAGAGGAAGACTCTATAGACTTACCTGGCGGATTGTTCTTTGCATTGACCTCATCCTCCTTCTCCTTAGGAACCCAAACTCTATTCGATTTTATAGTCCTCATGTTCTTGGGTTCTTTACCTTCCTTGAGCTTAGTCCTACACATTTTCAGATTATGTCCTTGCACTTTATAGCAAGAACAAAATGTCGACAAAGTTTCGTACTCCACATCCTGAAAAATACTTGTAGGGTGCCTTGGCGTTCCATTCCAAATAGAAGAGATTGGATCTTGATCAACGTTCATAAGCACGCAAACTCTCGCACCATCAGTTCTAGTCGCATACCTTGTTGCATTATCCCTACGTAAAAATATACCAATTGGAGCCACTATATTCCGTAGATATGATTCTTGATATAGGTTCGGAGGGAGACCAGGGAGAATAATCCACACTGGTACCTGTGCCGATTCCTCATCCTCTTTAAACTCTATCGTCCATTGAAAGGCCGGGTATGCAGCCCCTTCAATGTCGCAACTTTCCCGTGAAATGGCTTTCAAAAAATCGTCTTCATTTGAGAACCTTACAAAAACATTTCGTGGCCTACGCATCACAGACACCACTGGCTGCGTCGAAAGGCCCCATCGACTATGTATAAATCCTCTAATACGATCCAGAGAAGGCCTTTGCTGCAAGAACTTCAAGACCAAAGAGAATCGAAACGGAACAGGAGACCGATCCAGTTCTTCCTTCGTAAATTGCACAAAAACTTCGCCCTCCACATGCTTAGGCTGCCGAAGTGGAATAGTAACCTCAGGGATAGCCTGAGGCGTATTTAGCAATAATTCCACAAACATACTCTGCCGGACTGGGTTTCGTGGAGGGGGTTGGGAGCCCCCTGCATCAGCCATGTTCATACGTGAAAGCACTCCCTAGTCTGGGAGCAAATTTATCACGCATAAGTCTTGAGGCGTTCTTGGAGCGTTCTTCAAACTTGCGGGTCTTATAAATTTCACTTGTTTAAGTACTCAAATGCTTTTTATTGGTATAACTATATATTAATACTAGTTATAGTGATTAGTATAACTATATAATAGTATAAATAGTAGACTATTAGTATATATTAGTATTAGTTATAGTGATTCACTGATTTAGTATAACAATATTAGTATAAATATAACTATAGTTTATATTAGAGAACTATTAGTATTAGTATAAATATTAGTATTAGTTATAGCTATATTAGACTATTAGTATTAATATATATATTAGTATTGGTTATAGTAATTACATTAACTATATATTAGTATTTGTTATAGTGAGTTTAATTTATTATGACTATATTATTGATAGACTATAGTGATAATATTAGTATACTAATACTAAGTTACCAATAGTATTAGTATTACTATATCATTATTTCATATGTAATTATTTCGAATAGTGATTTATATAGTAATTTATATATAGACTTAAAGTATATTATTAATAGTAATATAGTATTAGACTATTAGTATTAGGCCATAAAATGAAAATTGTAATTAATATACATTATATACTAATGTATATTAGTATTACTAATTTAGTAATGTAGTATGTTTTTATCAAAAAGAATATATTGAGAAATTAGAATTTATTAGGCCATAAAAATTTGGTAATAATATTTGAGTGATTTTCTTTCTTTTTTGGTAAATAATATTTTAGTGATCTTATTTACAACTTTGGTATATAAATTCAAATCTTTTGATATTTTTCAATTTTAAACTGATTTTAAGTGATAAAAAAATATTGGTGTGATTTATCAATTTCAGTTAAAAGTTTTACAATTTCAGTTTATTTTTAAATTAATTTATTATTTTTAAATTTTATGATTTATCAATTTTATTTATAAGTATTTTTTTCTCAATTTAAGTGGCTCTTATGATAAAATGTTATTAATATATATTTTATGTTTAAAGCATATCATTCTCATGTTTAAGATTAAACTTTTATTTTATAAATTATAATAACATTATCTATATAAACATATTATATATAATATTAAAAAAATAATTTTAAAAATATATTAAATGGATCCGGTCCAGTCCGGGCCAAAAAAGTCCGAAATTGAAATCGGACTGGTTCCGGCCTGTTTTTCCATTCCGAAAATCGGTTCCGGACCGGTTTGACTGGTTTGGGCCGGTCCGGACCGATTTTCTGGATTTTTTTTACATGCCTAAGAATTGCAAATATCATTACCGTTTATGCCTTTAAATGAATAAAAGAAACATTTTATTTCATCTTATCTCATTATTATAATTCTTCTATATTTTCACATGGAATATAATAAGTAATTCAGTTTTTCCAAATTCTAAAAAATAATAATAATATTAAAAAATTATATTTTAATAATATTTTATTCAACTTTCATCTCAACTTATCTTATCTCAACTTATTATTCAAATCGCACATAATAAATTATCTCTTTTAGGTAAATCCAGACCCTCGATCTATTGTTTCTCTATTGAATATGTGCTTGTGATCCTTTTTCTCCTTTTTTTTTCTTTTTACTCGTTTAGAAATTGCCACGAGCCAAATAGAACACAATCCAAGCATTCACTGGATCAAAAGTAAACAAAGCTCAATGAATAGCAATATTGTATGCTGCTGCATCAAGTTCTACACATGTTGCCTTTGCATCTATAAAATACTATGCCGCCTTCTCAGCCTCCCTTTCCTTCAAACACACGCATCATCACATGCACTATATAGCAATCGTCGCTAATTCCTTTCAATACCATCTTATTATGCTCCGCACTTCATTGAACAAGTTTCTTCTTACCAATATCGTCAAAAGAATATTCATTTAGGTAGGGTACCGAAGGAGTTATATCACTCTCTATCATTCTATCAAAACAAAGCATAGCATCTTTTATTCTATTGGCTCTAACATAACTATTCAACAAATAATTAAAGACCCTTGGATTTAACCCAAATGCGAACCTTTTAGTGCATTTTGCTAAGTGATCGACTAAAACATCTGGGGCAGGACAAGAATCACCCAAAACTGATTAAGCAAATTTTGAGCGGCTTTATGGGTCGGAAGAAAACCCCCCAAAATGTGCAACAAAACAAAAAAGGAATCCACGTTTTTAACAAAGCCTCACCTTTTCTCGACCCCTTTGAAGTACTTCAAAGCCAATCTTGGTTTGTTCTTGTGGCTTTGAGGGATGTTTATCACATGGGCTTGAGTTAAAATCGAGTTTTGAGAAATTTCTGCAGCGACGTCTGCGTGTTTGGGTTCTAGGGAAAATGCACTGATGGAAACTTCTGGTTTTGTGGTGGGTTTGGCGGGAAATTTAGATTCTGAATCAATTTCCTAGGGACAGTAGGCGTTTGGATTATGATTCTCTAAAGATGGAGGCTCTGACCAGCAAAGAAGAGATGAGCAAACGGCAACAGAGACGATTGTGGATGTGAGACAGAGAGAATAAGAGAGAGAATGGAGAAATCAAGAAGCCTCTGGAATGTGATTCTTAAGAGAGAGACAGAGATGGAAAAATAAGAGTGTCGGTGTCGAGAGAAGAAATAGAGGAGAGGAAAATGAAAATAAGGAAATCAACCACGTGGGCAACATTTACCCGGCGGTTGTTCCAGCCGGTTGTATTTAGCATTTTTATTTTTTCCCTCTTTCTGATGTGAGTAGTGGCTGTCTCCGTGGCACAAATCATCTTCATTTTATATGTACAAGAGGAGCTGGCTAGTACTTTCCTAGTAGCTTCAGGCCGACGCAGTTCTCTAGGCCGTCCGATTAGAGTCTTTTGAGCGATAAATATCATCTTCGCGTGGGGCCGACCGATCCAATATTTGGATCTCGTATAAAGTTTTATCGACCCGTTAGTCCAATCCTATGGGCTGTAAAACTGGTTCTGGGCTTGGTGATCAAGGTCCAAGTATGGTCGATTCGGCTAACATAGGCTTTCAAAACTTCAAAGTTAAACAATACGGATTTTTACGATTTGCTTAAAAAAAATCTCTACTGTTAGAACCTAGAATGCACTTAAAAACATTTATATGATATAATTTAATTTTAAAAAAAATTAAAATTAGAATTTTAATAATCGAATGTTATTATTTAAATAATATAAATAATATGTTCTTCACTGATAATAGAACAACAAAGTTCTTAAAAAATATTGAAAATTTTTTTGTTAGGAGGCCTAGTTTAGTAACATCCAGGAGGGAGCCCCAATCATTTTTTTTTACATGTACTCGAGTAATTAATACGTAATAAATATCCACTTTTTCCATTTATTTTGCTAAAGTACATGCATGGCTGCCAATATAATCAAACTAATATATTATATTAATATATCGATCTATTAAATGTAGACACATGTAAAAAATACTTCTGTGCATATTCCGAATTAATTATTATTGTAAAGTAATACAAGGTATTTATACTACAAAGGGTAAAGTAAAACGAGTGTCATTACATCTAAGGACAAAATAAAATAACATATTACAATAAAACTTTATACAAGTTATTATAAAATGTAACACTCCCCCTCAAGATGAAGAGTAAATGGAATGAATTCCCATCTTGGCTATTAATGTAGAGAATTGGTGACTACCCCAGGCTTTAGTAAGTACATCAGCAAGTTGATGTTGAGAACCAACATGAAATGTCTTAAGAATCCCAGTTTGAAGCTTGTCACGTACAAAATGGCAATCATGCTTAATATGCTTTGTGCACTCGTGAAAAGCAGGGTTAGCAGCAATATGAAGTGTAGCTGTATTATCACAAAACAAATGAGCACTATTAGAATGAGAAATTCTAAAATCTGAGAGTAAAGAAAGAAGCCAAACAATTTCACAAGTTGTAGTGGCCATCGAACGATATTCTGCCTCCGCAGATGAAAGAGAAATTGTTTGTTGTTTCTTAGATTTCCATGACACCAAGGAATCTCCAAGAAAGACACAGTAGCCCGTAGTAGATCTGCGAGTATCAAGGCATGAAGCCCAATCGAAATCTGTAAAAACCTTGATATGAAAAGAAGAGTCAGCTGGAAAAAATAATCCATGTCCTGGAGTGGACTTGACATACTGTAGAATATGATAAACAGCCTATAAGTGAGGTTCACGAGGCTTATCCATATACTGACTAAGCCGATGAACAGAGAAGGTGAGATCTGGCCGTGTAATGGTAAGATATAATAATCTACCAATTAACCTTCTAAAAACAGTAGGATCAGCCAATAAAATGCCACTATCTTTTCTGAGTTTCAAATTTTGTTCCATTGGAAAAACTGTTGGTTTAGCACCAAGATATCCAGCATCTTGTAATATCTCAAGTGAATACTTACGCTGACATAGGGAAATGCCTTTAGGAGATCTTGCAACTTCCAAACCAAGGAAGTACTTAAGCTGACCTAGATCTTTCAACTTAAATTTAGTGTCCAACAACAGTTTCAAATCATCAACAGCGTGAATCATTACTTGCAATTAAGATAGAATCAACGTACACAAGAAGTGCAATGAAAGAAGCACCATTGGAACGAGTAAACAAGGAATAATCAGCTTTAGACTGATTAAAATCAAGTTCAATAAGAGTATTGGAAAACTTGGAAAACCATTGACGAGATGCTTGTTTCAAACCATAGAGAGATTTGTTTAATTTGCACACTTTAGACTCCCCCTTAGTATGAAAACCAGGAGAAAGTGTCATATAAACTTCCTCAACTAAATCCCCATGTAAGAAAGCGTTATTCACATCAAATTGAACCAAAGACCAATTCTGAACAGCATCTTTGGAAAGAAGTGTACGAACAGTAACCATTTTTGCCACAGGGGAAAAAGTTTCAGAATAATCTAATCATTCACGTTGGGTATACCCCTTAGCAACTAATCAAGCTTTGTAATGCTAAATAGAACCATCAGCTCTATATTTGATTTTATAAACTCATTTACATCTAATGGGTTTTTGTCCAATAGGCAAAGAGGTAACAGTCCAAGTATTATTATTCTCTAAGGCTAGAATCTCGGCAGCCATAGCATATCTCCAATGAGAGTGCTTGACTGCCTGATAGTAAAACTCAATCTCTATATCAGCAGTAATAGCTAAAACAAATGATTTATGTTTAGGGGATAGTCTATGATAAGAAAGAAAATTATTAAGATCATATGGAATACCAGTTGGTATAGAAACAGAACCTGTGGAATTTGATGTAGAGTGTGTAGTAAGAGAGTTGCAATAGTAATGCTGCAAATAACAAGGAGCTCCTCTATCTCGAGATGATTTATGAATTAGAAGAGAAAATGTTTCAAATTCTGTCTCAAGGGCTATTTCAGATTCTATGAATGAATCTGAAATTGAATGAATTTGTGTGGCTAAAAAGGGCTTAGTTCAGTATCTGTATGGTTTTGAAGGGTAGTGGGAGAATCTGTATTTGGTGAAAAAAAATTCTCAGCAAGAAGTGAAGATATAGTTGAAGGCATATTATAATGTTCAAAAATTGATGGTTGACCTGGAACAATATTAAAATGCTCTGAAGTTGAAGGAAGGACAAAAGGAAAAAGAGATTTAAAAGGAAAAACATGTTTATGAAAAACAACATGTCTTGACATTATTTGTAGTAAGATCTAATAGTTTATAACCCTTAATACCAAAAGGATAACCAAGAAGTATACACTGTCGTGTTCTAGGATCAAACTTAGATCTTGATCTAAGTAGAGAAGATGCAAAGCAGAGACATCCAAAGGTTCTAAAATGATCATAAGTGGGAGGTGATTGAAAAAGTAGTTCACAAGGTGATTTATTTCCCAACAAAGGTGTAGGTAATCTATTTATAAGATGAGTGGCTGTAAGAATGGCATCACCCTAGAAATGAATAGGTAAATTACACTAAAACATTAAGGCACGAGCAGTGTTTAAAAGGTGTTGATGTTTAGGCTCAACAATAGAATTCTGTTGAGGAGTTTCAACACAACTGAAATGATGGATAACACCTTTAGATTGAAGGAAAGATGTTAAAGAAAATTCAGTACCATGATCAATACGAATTTTCTTAATTTTTTTATGGAATTGTGTTTTAACAAGTTTAAAGAATTGAGGAATAAGAGAAGAAACTTCAGACTTGCATTTTAAAAGGTAAATCCATGTTGCCCGTGTACAATCATCAACAATTGTTAAAAACATTTATGACCTTCAACAGTGGGGGTAGAAAAAGGTACCCATACATCACATTGAACCAAATCAAATGGAAATGCAGACATATGAGAATTATGGGGAAATGGCAATTTTTTTTGTTTCGCCAGAGGACAAACAAGACATGGAGAGTCAGTATCTAACATATCAGGCACAAGTTTATGTAAAAATTTCATCCTAGAAGCAGGAGGATGACCTAATCTATTATGCCAAAGTTCAAACAATGCATGTTTTGAGGATTTGGAAGAAGCAAACAACTGTTTAGCTAAATTGGATGCTATTACAAGTAAAGAATGAGTTTGAAGTAAATCACAAGTAGATGAGCCTGATTATTGCAGAAAGTAGAGCCCTTCCTTGTGCCTACCCACTCCAATCAACTTCGATTGATTCAGGTCCTATATAAAGACAAAATAAAAAAATAAAAAATAAAAGACAAGCAGCAAGTTAGAGTCAAGGTTAACTTGCTAACATAAATTAATTTGAATGAAAAAGTTGGAATGCAAAGAACATCTCTAATTATCAAATCCTTAGAAATGTGAAACAGTGTCAATATGTGAAACAGATACACTTTGGCCATTTGAAAGCTTGACAGTAGTGTTAATAACTGGTATGAAGGAAGAAAAACAAGATGTTGATAGAACCATATGATCTGTGGCTCCCGAATCAAGAATCCAAGAAGATAAACCAAGATTAGTAGGTAAAACACAATTTGAAGAAACAATAGATGGAATATGAGAAAATTCTATACCAGCAATTGAAACATAGGAAACTGCATTAGCAGTGTGTGGTGGATTGGCAGAGGTAACAGGATCAGATGGCTGAAGCATAGCCAGTAACTGCTGATATTGAGACTTAGTGAATGAAAATGGAGATGCAGCCAAAGAGGTGTTGTCAGATACAAGTTGATTGACCATGGACTGCGGCCGTGGCTTGAATTTGTATCCAAGAGGAAAACCGTGAAGCTTGAAGCACTTCTCAATAACATGACCAACAAGGCCACAATGCTTGCACATAAGACGCTCTTTCTGAACACAGGCTTCACAGATCGATTAGTATCATACTTAACAGTAAAAGCATGATTGTCATGTGAAGATGCAGGAGATATAGAAATCGTACGTTGTTGTTCCTCTTGTAAAACAAGACTGAAAACCTTGTTGAGAGGAGGCAGAGGATCCATTAAGAGGATCTGAGCTCTAACAGATGTATAGGACTCATTCAAACCAACAAGAAATTTAAGTATGCGCTCTTGTTGAACATAGGAATTAAGTGTGTGAACAGCTCCACAAGAACAAACCAAAATTGGTTTGTAATTGATTAATTCATCCCAAAAACCTTTCAGCTTAGTAAAATAGGCACTAACAGTCAACTGGCCTTGAGAAAGAGTCGAAATCAACTTTTGTAATTGAAAAATACGGGGACTATTCTTCTGAGAGAATCGCTCCTTGAGATCATTCTAGATTTCATGTGTCGTATTAATGTAGAGAATACTAGCAGAAATCTCGAATGAAACAGAGTTGAGAATCCATGAGATTACCATATTATTACAGTGCAGCCAAGAAGGAAGCGTTGTATTGGCAGGACCTGAAGGTTTGAGAATGGATCCATCGACAAACCCTAACTTGTTCTTCACAAAGAGCGCCATGTGCATCGATCGACACCATGAGTGATAGTTATCACCATTCAAAGATTGCGTAACAAGAAAAGTACCAGGACTATCTCCTGGATGAAGGAAGAAAGGACTGGATGTGTTTTCCATAGAAGATTTTGGAGCCATGAGAAGAGGAAGACGAAAGGGGAAAAGTCACAAAAGAGGCGTGCGAAAAAAGACTTCTAGAAATCTGATACCATATTAAATGTCGACACATGTAAAAAATACTTCTGTATATATTCCGAATTAATTATTATTGTAAAGTAATACAAGGTATTTATACTACAAAGGGTAAAGTAAAATGAGTGTAATTACATCTAAGGACAAAATAAAATAACATATTACAATAAAACTTTATACAAGTTATTATAAAATGTAATACGATCCTTACATAATTCAGTATATATATATATATATATATAATTTTTCAATTTCGAATTGTACTCTAAACCCATGCTAAATCCCATTAATGCTTCCTTAATTACAAACAAAATTACTCAGTAGTTTGACCAAAATAAGATCCAAATAATACCCATCCATATGCATGTAATTAAGCTGCCACACATCTGCCTTGGATTACGCACACTGAGAAGCTTCAAATCATCCACAACAGGGCAACAAAGTGAAGAAAAGTCATCACTTCTCATGGTGTAAAATGTGCTGAGGAACATTATACGTGTTCATGGAGGCACAGCCACAAACTTGAGCACAGCACGCTTATATCCACCTTCACCCTTAGATTCATAAGGCACTTTTACAATGTCCTTGCCTGCAAATGCCTCAACGATCATAGACCCTTCACAGGAATTGCTGGCATCTCCCACCACAAAAGAGAGGATGTATGTTTTACCAGGAATGGTCCTGACTACTTGGGCAATATCACTTTCTTTTCTGACAACAAGTTCTAGTGCTCGTTTGCCTTGTCGCACCGAGAAATGGTCCGAATCTATGTACTTGACTGCTTTGAGAGACTCCACCATCCAACCTGGCAATGAAGAATGGTCGTCCTCGATGTTTGGTGGGATTAGAACTCCCCAAGACGTGTTGGGGAAAACATATGTATTGGGGTGTTTGTGGAGACTGGTTTTGGAGCTGAAAAAGTGTTTGCTGAAAGTTGGCTCAAGCAAAGGTTCGCTCGAAGTCGTTCGACATACCGCTCGAGTGAATCTCAAGTCCAAGAGAGTTCGCTCGACACTCCGCTCAAGCGAAGTACGCAGTTTTTGCCATATTTTGAGAGAGAACAACTGTCTTGTGAATGCGTATTGTATGAGAGAGCAAAAAGCCCTAAAGAGTGTGAGTTGAGATTGAGTGATTGTAATCTTCTTTGGTTAATAAGATTTCTGCAGCTCTGTGGACGTAGGCAATTTGCCAAACCACGTATATTGTGCGTCGTGTTCTTGATTGTGTTGCTTTTACTTTATTTGTCATCGTTGGTGTGTGCGTTTTGCATAACATTTCACAACAAATGGTATCAAGAGCCAAGGTCGAATCTAAAGGAGAATGATGGTTGGAGATAAAGTGAACACACCCGGGATCGAGAAGTTTGACGGCACTGATTTTGGGTACTGAAAAATGCAGATTGAGGATTATCTCTATGGGAAGAGGCTCCACCTTCCACTGTTGGGAAAGAAGCCAGAGAGCATGGCTGATGCTGAGTGGACCCTGTTAGATTGACAGGTTCTAGGACTTGTTCGGCTGACCTTGTTTAGAACAGTGGCACACAATGTCAGTAAGGAAAGAACCACGGTGGATCTAATGGCGACTTTGTTAGGTATGTATGAAAAGCAGTCGGTGAACAATAAGGTGCACTTGATGAATAAATTGTTCAATCTGAAGATGACGGAAGATATGTTTGTAGCCCAACACTTGAATGAATTCAATACGATCACAAATCAATTATCTTCTGTAAAGATTGAGTTTGATGATGAGATCAAAGCATTGATTCTGTTAGCATCGTTGCCAAATAGTTGGGAGGCCATGAGGATGGCTGTGAGTAGTTCAGCCGGTAAGGCAAAACTGAACTACGATGACATACGTGACATGGTGCTTGCTGAAGAGGTACGTAGGAGAGACTCGGATGAGTCCTTGGGTTCTGGATCGGCCCTGATTGTTGACAATAGGGGCAGAAGACATGACAGGTCAAACTCCAAGAGTAGGGGGAAGAGCAAGATGAGATTTGGATAGCAGATCACATGCTGGAGTTGGTGCAAGCCGGGCCACATCAAAAGAAATTGCAGTAATCAAGAAAGTTCTGATGATGATGATGATGATGTGAATGTAGTAGGAAAAGAAATTCACGATGCCTTACTTCTTGTAGTGCACAGTTCGATTGATGATTGGGTGTTGGATTCAGGGTCTTCATTCCATAGCACCTCACATCGAGAAATCATGCAGAATTATGTTGCTGGTGATTTTGGGAAGATGTATGCGGCTGATGGAGAGGCATTACATGTAGTGGGAGTGGGTAATGTGCATATCACACTTCCAAACAGGAGCGTGTGAACTTTACAGCAAGTCAGACATGTTCCAGATCTGAAGAAAAACCTGATCTCTGTGGGACCGCTTGATGATAGCGGTTTTGCAATAGCGTTCTCTAGAAGAGCTTGGAAAATTACTAAGGGTGCACTGGTCTTAGCGCATGGTAAGAGATCTAACTCTTTGTATTTAACATCAGGGTCCAGTGATGTGCTGAGAAATACAATAGTAGAAAAATGCAAGATTGATCTCGCGAAACATGTGAGAAAGCCAAAGGGAGTTAGCTTTGTCGTTCCTCATGAAAGCCTGAGAAAGTTGGCTAAGGTTGCCAAGATCGGTTCAAGACCGGATACTCCTAGTGCAGTGGGAGTTGTGAGTCGCCCTGTGGATGTGCTGACTAAGGGCAATGTATGTGGAAGATTGAAGTCGGGCTTGACTTCAGTGGGTCTTCTGGCTTGAAGACGAAAACTATGAGCTACAGAGAAGATAGGGCTTGGCTAGAAACAGTGGCTGGCATGTGGAGACCCAGTCTCCAAGTGGGAGATTATTGGGGTGTATGGGGAGACTGGTTTTAAAGCTGCAAAAGTGTTTGTTGAAAGTTGGCTCAACAGTTGGCTCGAGGAAAGGTTCGCTCGAAATCGTTCCACATACCGCTCGAGCAAATCTCAAGTTCAAGAGAGTTCACTCGAGTCCTGCTCGACACTCCGCTCGAGCAATACAGAAACCCTAGTGTTCGCTCGACCCTTCACTCGACACTTCGCTCGAGCCAATATTCATTTGGTTGTTCGCTCGAGGCGCGCTCGAAACTCCACTCGAACGAAGTGATTGTAATCTCTTCTAGTTAATAAGATTTCTGCAGCTCTGTGGACGTAGGCAATTTGCCAAACCACGTATATTGTGCGTCGTATTCTTGATTGTGTTGCTTTTACTTTATTTGCCATCATTGGTGTGTGTGTGTTTTGCATAACATTTCACAACAATATGGTCATTCTTCGAAATCTGGATTCTGCAATATGTTTTCTACACAGTTACATTAAAGGTAAAACAAGTCAGGTAATCAGAATTTAGCATGCTTCTGAAGAAAACCCATATGAGAGGGAAATAAAAGGCATCCAGTAGTAGGGCTGCAACTCGACTTGAAACAACTGGGTTTGCGCCCGACCCGACCCGCTTGTTCCCATCCAAGGCTCCAAACCGACCCGACTCAACGCGAACAAACAGAGATCGGGTCGAATCCATATGACCCGACATTCACCGCAGAGGGCCAAAAAAAAAAATCTGCGTTTTCACTTCTGCATCGATGTACAAAATATTTCTATCATCTGTATGATCTGATCACAATATCAAATTATCAATCTCAGATCAACATCCCAAAAAACAAAAAATGAAAAGTGCAGTTATTTTGACTACACATTGTATACCTTCTGCAATGTCTGACGACCTCAAAAACGCCATATGAAGACATTGCGAACAGAGGAAATCTATCACATTCTATTATGAATTGATGGGGTTCAAAACCAACAAAATATAAAAAGCCGCGAATCAAGAGATGTTTCTGGATCTGGGGAAACCTTCATCTCCATACTTTCTTCTACTTGTAAAAACAAAATGTATGAAGCCCATTAATTCAGATCCAAACATTAAAGCAAGTAATGCAAACCCCACAGCCATGGCACATTTCTGCGAGGCCAAAGCATAAGATGAACTACAAGGACAGCTACTTGAGTAGCATCTTCTGCATCTTGGGAAACAAATAGAGAGAGAGAGAGAGAGGAAAAACCATCACCAAGGGCCAAAATGTGAGGGCTTCCTTCCCTTCTATCGCCAAGGGCCGCAGCGATACCACCGCCGCCAGCATCGACGTGAACAAGAAACAGCCACCACCGGCGACGTATGTTAAGAAGGAGAAGCAACCGCAGCAGCCGAGGTCACAACGTTTTGTACAGGACTTGGATGGGCTGAATTGCTTCGAGACTCTCATCTCTTATTAGGCGAACTGCAGTTCTTAGAGAGGGGTTTCGTCCGTAGCGTCTTTTTGCTGCATAGAGAGAGAGCGGCGCTAGGGTTTGTGCTGGAGAGAGAGAGAGAGAGAGAGCGGGGCTAGGGTTTGTGCTGAATAGAAAGAAGAGAGGGGGGGCTGCGGTTTCATCCGCTTAAAAGCGGGTTGGACATCATCTAACCCGCATCTAAATTTAATCCGATTTTATGCGGGTTGATCGGATCGGTTTTATAGGGTGGTTCGAGCTTTTTGTGTTTTTGCACAGGCCTATCCAGTAGACATGCTAGAGATTCAGTATGGTGTATATCATCATGAGTGTCTATCCCTGCGGAGAAAATGTGCGAAAATCATGTTTGGTAGATTTGCAGGCTCTCATTTCAGGCTCCAATTGTGATGGGCACCAAGGTGGACCTAATCTTAAAGATCATTTACAAGTTCCAGTTGGGCCAATTATAAGGTCAAGAGCCAAGAAAATGAAGGAGGCAATGCAAAGATTGGTGCAATCCACTTGGGAGGAGTCTAGCAAGAGCCGAATATTCAATATAGGCTTGAGAGAAGGAGATCTAGTGATCATCCACGTGATACAAGCTATGGAAGAGTGCAACATAAATTAGGGCCTATTATTATATTTATGTGATTGAAGGCATTGAACTTGTTTATTTAATTAAAGGGGCTTATTTTCTTAGTTATAGGAATTAGTCTAAAATAATTAGGCTTGAGGATACTTGGCCCACATATGTCTTATTTCTTATGAACTGGATTTTTGGGAAGGCCTTGTATTTTGAACAATGGCTTATTCGAAAAGTTACTTTTTAGGAACTAAGGTTTAAAGAGGTACTGTAGCGAGCTATTGTAGCCGCGGCACTATTCATCCAGGGGTGTTTTTGGGAGAAATGCTTTATTTTGGCTAGGGTTTTAATTAGGTTTTGGTTTAAATACTCTTTGTAGCCTCATTTTAAAAATTTTATGAAATTTGATGAATTTATTCATTGTAAATTGAGTTTATCTCCTCTTATTCTTGAATGAACTTTTGAACTTATCAAAGGCAAATCACAATCTTTGTGGCGTTCTTCCTTGTAATTTGGGTTCTTGAGACGAGTCTAGATTTTAATATAATCTAGGTTCTTGAAATGAGTTCTCAACGGGTCTAGGTTCTCCATCCATTGACTTGATTTTGGCTTTCTTAGGTGAGTTTTCAAATTGATTGTGGGTTGAAGGGATTCCATTCCCACGGGTTCATATCATTTGATATGATATGATATAAACCAAAATCAAGTCAATATGATATCCCACGGGTGCAAATGATATAAACCCGTGGGAATAGAATTCCTTGAACCCACAATCAATTTGGAAACTCACCCAAGAAAGTCAAAATGAAGTCAATGGATGGAGAACCTAGACCCATTGAGAACTCATTTCAAGAACCTAGATTATATTAAAATCTAGACCCGTTGAAGAACCTGTCTCAAGAACCCAGATTACAAGGAGGAATGCCACAGAGGTTGTGATTTACCCTTGATAAGTTCAAAAGTTTAATCAAGAACAAGAGGAGTAAACTCAACTCAAAATGAATAAATTCATCAAATTTCATAAACTTTTTAAAATGAGGCTACAAAGAGTATTTAAACCAAAACTTAATTAAAACCCTAGCCAAAATAAAGTTCTTTCTCCCAAAAACACCCCTAGATGAATAGTATTGTGTCTACAGTAACTCGCTACAGTACCTTTTTAAACCCTAGTTCCTAAAAAAGTAACTTTCCAAATAAGCCATTGGCCAAAATACAAGGCC
The DNA here is from genome assembly GCA_022457165.1 of Juglans mandshurica. Classification (NCBI taxonomy): domain Eukaryota; kingdom Viridiplantae; phylum Streptophyta; class Magnoliopsida; order Fagales; family Juglandaceae; genus Juglans; species Juglans mandshurica. The sequence continues at coordinate 13,235,360 of CM039629.1, forward strand.
TTCCCAAAAATCCTAGTTCATAAGAAATAAGACATATGTGGGCCAAGCATCCTCAAGCCTAATTATTCTAGACTAATTCCTATAACTAATAAAATAAGCCCGTTTAATTAAATAAACAAGTCCAAGGCCTTCAATCACATAAACATAATAATAGGCCCTAATTTATGTTGCACTCTTCCATAGCATGTATCACGTGAATGACCACTGGATCTCCTTCTTTCAAGCCCATCTTGAATATTCGGCTCTTGCTAGACTCATCCTAAGTGGATTGCACCAATCCTTGCATTGCCTCCTTCATCTTCTTAGCTCTTGACCTTGTAATTGGCCCAACTAGAACTTGCAAATGATCTTTAAGACTAGGTTCACCTTAATACCCATCATTCCCCCTCTCCTCAAAAGGATTCGACCTCGAATCTCTACCTATATCAAAGGGAAAAAGGTTAGTAACATTGAAACAGAAACATGATACTTTCCTAGAAGATCCACTTGATATGAATTTTCATTAATGTTTTCAAGAATTTGGAAAAGTCCATCCAAGTTACTTCTATCATCAACAAACAAAAGCATCAAGGCTAAAGGAGTAAGTGGATTAAAGCCATAAATAACTTCAAAAGAAGAATAAGAAATAATAGTATGCATGATCCTATTATATGCAAATTCTAATAAGGACAAATGATACTCCCGCAAACGTCCATGTAACAATTCAATGAATGGCAAATGATATTCCCACAAACATTCATGAAACACATCTAAAGTTTTTCTTACACCAAAATGACAACTACAATTATATACAAACTCAATGAATGGCAAGCAATACTCCCACAAACATTCATGCAACACGTTAATAAATGGCAAATGATACTCCCACAAATGTTCATGCAACATGTCAATGAATGGCAAATGATACTCCCACAAACGTTCATAAAACACATCTAAAGTTTTCCTTACACCAAAATGACCACTCCAATTATATGCAAACTCAATGAATGGCAAGTAAAACTCTCACAAACGTTCATGCAACACGTTAATGAATGGCAAATGATATTCCCACAAACTTTCATGCAACATGTCAATAAATGGCAAATGATACTCCCACAAACGTGTATGCAACATGTCTAAAGTCTTCCTTACACCAAAGTTACCCAACAAACCACCATATCTATCACACACAAGCAACTTACGCATAAAACTAGTAGGCACACAAAGTTTATTCTCTTTAAACAAGTACCAATCTAGTTTATAGACCTTACCAAACGATACTTCCTCACATGTTCCATACACACTAGCAAAGTCATCATCATTAGCATGCAATTTCTTATCATATTCAATTCTCAATAACTTTGCATTTAAAATAAAGATAAAGACCTTGCTAATGCATTAACCAGAAAATTTTCATCACCATGTGTGTATTTGATTACATGAGGAAAAGTTTCAATACAGTCCTCCCACTTAGCATGCATTATAGTCAACAACTTACCTTGTCCTTTCAAGTGTGTCAAGTACTCATGTTCTTTGAAGAAAGGTCGGATAGGAATTGTCGCACCTGGCACAAAATCAATGTAATGCTCTATCTTCCTAATAGGTGACAATCCACTAAACACACCGCTAAGAAACATGACCTTGTATCCCTGCAACAAAGAGACAACAACACTAGGTAAAGATACGTCAAGTTCGTTAGTATTAAGACTTGTCTTAACATAAAAACTCACTTTTATCTCTGTTTTTCTCCCACTTTCTTCACTCTCTCATTTCTTTACACTCTCTTTTTCTTTTTCATTCTATTTTTTCCTTTCACTCTCATTTTTCTTTTCACTCTCTTTTTTTTTTGTCACTCTCTTTTTCTTCATCTTTTTTTGAACTCTCGACCTCACAATTGTTTTTTAACTCATTCTCTCTTTTCCTTGAGTTCTCAGCCTCATCCTCATCTTTTTTCTCTCACATTTTTCTCTCTCTCTCTCCTTTTCGACCTCACTATTTCCTTTTCTCTGAATCTCACATTCACTCTTGTTTTTTAGCTCAATATTTTTTTCACTTTTTCTTTTTTTATCACTCTCACTTTCACTTTTTCTTATTTGAGCAATCTCACTTTTCAGTTTCAGTTGGTCCCCATAGACCTGTGTTGGAGTTAATGGAGCAAGTTTGATTATTTTCCATCCTTTTCAAAACTGTACATGTTCTTTAACCCATCATGGATCACCTTCCTTTCATACTGACACAGCTTCCCCAACAAAATATGGCCAGCATTCATAGGCACTACATCACAAAGCATCATATCCTGGTATTTCCCAATTGAAAAAAAAAACTAGCACTTTCTTATTTACCCTAACTTCCCCACAATCACTCAACCACTGCAACTTGTATAGTCTAGGGTATTTCAAGGTAGGTAAATTCAATTTCTCAACTAAAGTAGTATTAGCCAAATTAATACAACTCCTCAAATCAATGATCATACTACATACATTGTTGTTGATGTGGCATCTTGTATGAAAAATGTTCTCGCTCTGCTACTTTGTATCATCCATCTTAATTTGTGTATTAAGTGCACGTCTGGTAACGAGAGAATCACCATACTCTTCATTCTCATACCCATTTTCAACACTAGACTCATGACGCATCCTATCTCTCCTGTCTTGTAGATTTCTAATTACCGCTTCTTGATGATCAATTATATTCCTCACTTCACCCAACACCAAGTTCAACCGCTCAAACTATTGTTGCATGGCTTGCAACACAAATGATGAGTTATTTGCCATCCCCTTTGGTGATGAGTCACTCCTATGAGACATTGTAATGTGTTGTACAAAAAGAATGTTAGTGGAAAACCCCACACACTCCCTTATGTGTTGACACTCAAATAATGACACTTCACTCGTATTTCACTCTTAATTGACTTTTTCCCGATAATAGTCTCACACTCTCTTGCATTTTACCTCAATAGTTTTCCCGCTCAAGTTTTTTAATAACTAGTTGAACTAAATCAAGACAATACAATCTTGTATTATTTCAACTAGTAATATAGATCCAAGAAACAAGAATAAGAAACAATGAAGGAATAAAATGATACGAGATTCAAGGAATTTATACGAGGGAATGAGTAATTATAAAACAAGATACCAACTAAAAATATGTATTCAGTCCCTTTGATGATAAATCTCAATCAGCAAATGTCTTTCTTTCTCTTTGTTGAATTATGTAGCAACCTTTGAAAATGTTACCTTTTCTTTTCTTCTTCTTCTTCTATTTTTTTTTCGAATTTTCTTTTTTTTTTCTTTTCTTTTCCTTTCTTTTCTTTTCTTTCCTTTTCTCTAATTCAATCACAAACAGCAATATCCAATTGTAAAAATCAAGCAATTGAATTCAAGCATACAAGAATTGACAATGAGGTAGAAGCGAAACAATGAAATGGCACTCCAAGCAATTGACACTTAGAGATGCAGGAAACCCTAGGTGATGCAAATTTCAGCCAAACCAAAAACCCTAATAATTTCGGCAGCCTAATTTTTTTTTTTTTTTTTTTTTTTTGCAACCCTAGAATAATGAAGCCCTAATTAATTTAAAGATGCAAGAATTAAAAGATAGAATCAGACCTGATTGGAAACCGAGCTCTGGATACCAAATGATATGAACCCGTGGGAATGGAATCTCTTGAACCCACAATCAAATTGAAAACTCACCCAAGAAAGCCAAAATTAAGTCAATGGATGGAGAACCTAGACCCGTTGAGAACTCGTTTCAAGAACTTAGATTATATTAAAATCTAGACCCGTTGAAGAACATATCTCAAGAATCCAGATTACAAAGAGAAACGTCACAAAAGTTGTGATTTACCTTTGATAAGTTCAAAAATTAAATTGAGAACAAGAGTAGTAAACTCAACTCACAATGAGTAAATTCATCAAATTTCATAAAGTTTTTAAAATGAGGCTAGAAAGAGTATTTAAACCAAAACTTAATTAAAACCCTAGCCAAAATAAAGCCCTTTCTCCCAAAAACACCTCTGGATCAATAGTGTCGCAGCTACAGTAACTTGCTACAGTACATCTTTAAACCCTAGTTCCTAAAAACTAACTTTCCAATCAGCCCTTGGCCAAAATACAAGGCCTTCCTAAAAACACTAGTTCATAAGAAATAAGACATATGTGGGTCAAGCATCCTCAAGTCTAATTATTCTAAACTAATTCATATAAATAATAAAATAAGCCCCTTTAATTAAATAAACAAGTCCAAGGCCTTCAATCACATAAACATAATAATAGGCCCTAATTTATGTTGCACTCTTCCATAGCTTGTATCACGTGAATGATCACTGGATCTCCTTCTCTCAAGCTCATCTTGAATATTCAGCTCTTGCTAGACTCGTCCCAAGTGGATTGCACCAATCATTGCATTGCCTCATTCATCTTCTTGGCTCTTAACCTTGTAATTGGCTCAACTGGAACTTGCAAATGATATTTACGACTAGGTCCACCTTGGTGCCCATCAGATTGGTTGTTGGACTGCACTGAAATCAACATAGTTCAATCTAATTTTAAGCCGAGTCTAACATCCAAAGACCCAACTCTCAAACTTCTAAACTAATCTCAACTCAAAATCTCTTTACACGTGGGACCCACAATTTTTTCAACTCAACACCTCTTTACACGCGGGACCCACAACCTGTTTTTAAATTCCTATAAATATATCTAAACTCATGGTAACATTCAAACGCATCTAAACTCATCTTAAGTGGACCTTAAAAAATTTACTCCACCATATTAATTCACTACTCTTAAGTAACTCAGAGGTAGGATGTGGACGACAGAAAAAGAAAAAAGTGGCCCCATTGCTGCTATAGGGTACCTAAGCCATCTTGCCCAAAATAGAAGCACGTAATATAAGCCAAATCTCATGGAAAATTTACTAATGCATGTCATGTGATTGAATTTTTACAATTTTCTGATAAAAGCAATTAAATTAAGAGAAATATAGGCTAAATTCCAGGACATTGATGTGCTCGATCGTGGTCTGATAATGTGTGTGATTGCAAAAAATCATTGATCATGTCAATGTCAATGTTAAAAAGTAAGCACTTACTGTTGGTGAGTCTAGGAGGATATAAAGCTAGTCTAATGGCAATGGAATCAATAAGAGGGCCACATGCCAGGTCCTCTTCCCTTCCCGGATTATGAATTATGAGAATCTCCGCGACGTCACGCTCGGCTTGGAATGCCCAAGCAAACAAGTCCCACCCATTACTGCTATATAGAGTTTGCATTGGCAGCACGCCCCAGTCCGACGCTACGGACACATTCAACCGCTCCTCCTGAGCGCAGGTGCGGGCTGCATTGAACGTAAGCGAATAGTATAAACCCTTAACCACTTTCATGCTTTGCTTTATTAAAGCCTCGTTCCCAAGCCTAAGAGCAAAAGCTCCCTTCGGCACCACCAGCAACATAACCCCTTGCTTTTGTCCCCACTTTTTGTGCTCCACAAACCCTGAAATCTCCCACTTCGATATGGCGTAGCGCCACACCACTACAGTTCCCTTCATGTCGGTGGGCCTCGTGCCGAACTCGAAGTTGCCATTTGGTAATAATCCTGCATTTACAATTATGAAGTGAAAGGTACAAAATTAGTCGAGCAAAGATGTCTTACTAACTAAGGTTTTGTTTGGTTACCCAAATGAGTTAAAATTATCTCATATGGATTTGTACAGTAGAATCATTTTGCATAAGCAAATGATAATATTTTATTTCTATTTCATCTATAAAATTTCAAACAATTTTAAACATTTTCTGACATGAATAGTAACAAACAGTAAAAAGTCATTTCATTTATAAATTTTTAAACTCATTTCAATAATTTCTTACATGAACGGTGTTCAAACAATAAAAAGCACACATCTCATCTCATCAAATCTTTAAAAAGTTAAAATTAACTCACTTCATCTCATTATCCTAAAAATTATCCTAAAATAATTTTTAATACATGCATGTCAAAGTGAACCTACTACTTAAAAGGGTTTTAGTGCATAAAGTGAGGAGGCCGTTTCTAAATATGAAGTTAAGAACCTTAGGTTTTAAGATTGATGATGCATCTTGTTTATGAGGAAATAGTCTTATATTTTGTAGAGTTTTATTTGAAGAAATTAAGAATAAATTTAGTGGGATTTGAAGTTATGACATAGATTTTTGGTATGGTGTATGGTATTTCATGATGATTGGTGGTAATCTTATGTTCTATTGATAACGCAATTCTATCTCATAACATGAATTATAGGAGTTAGGATCAGAATCTTGGAGAGTTTTAAGCTACTATTTGTTTGAGGTTATTATTGCATGTGGAGAGTTTTAATTACTTTTATGTGGAGTTGTTCTAGTCAAATTATTATTAGGCTTGTAATCGAACCCATTATCAAGATTTACAATTTTGGAGAATAAGCGAGGTTTAAGAATAAATCTTGAAGGATTAAAAGTCTGGGAGGAATAGGTTCGACTACTTGATCAATGATTTAGATTCAAGACAGTGAAGGAATGTGAGGAATAAATATATAAGTTGTTGAGGTCTAGTAAATTCCGTAGACAGAATTTTTATAAGGATGAGAGATTGTAACGACCCGATTCAATATTATTAGGGATAATTGCAGATATTTTATTATGTTTGATAATTACGTTATTTTTTCGGTTAATATTTTTATGGATGAAGTAGGATTAGATTATTATTTTATTTTATTAATTTGAGATATGTTTTAAGATAGGTTTATAGATAGTTTTTTTTTTTTAATTTCTTCCCCAATCCCGTGCGTGTATTCCTATGTTGGATTTCCAGTTTGAATAAGATTCAAAACCAACTCCCAACTCCAACTTTATCCAATCTCCCTTCATCTATAAAACTCATCCTAGACTCCCATAATTAAACATAAACAAATCCGGAGAAAGCTGGAACACACTCTCGAAGAAAAAGCCCCTCACATCGCTCCTTCACCCAATAACCCACATCCCTTCCTCCTCTTCACAACCTAACAGTTCTACCCAATGTTGTCGAGTCCTTCATGCATGACGGAAACAGCCAGCCATGAGCATGCAGCCTCCCTCCATCATAAACCACCGAAAATAACTTCATTGCTGAGTTGGTCCACATCATTTCCTCCACACACAGCAACCCTCACGATCACTACCCCTCCCTCAGAGAACCACCGTCGGCCAGCCACCAAAAACCATTGCAAGTGGAAGACTCTGGTTTTGCACGCCAAAACAGAGGAAGTCATCCCCAACGTGAGCCACTGCAAACCACCACCAAGGGCTGTTCAGCACCCCCAGTCGAGACCCTATTCACAGTGTTCCTCCACGTCGAGACCCCACAAAAACCGCTACCAAGGGTTGTTCAGCACCCCCAGTCCGTCGCAAGCCTCTCACGGCCTCACGGTGGGTCCTAATCTCTCTCCCTCACTCCTTGCTTCCTTCTTCCATTTTCTCTCTCTCTCTCTCATCACTTTCTATCTCAGTTGCACAATCTCCCACAGTACCTTGCCACTGCGCTCAGCCTCGAGCCACCACTAGTTGTTGATCACGGTAAGCCACTGCCCACTGCCTCTCGTGTAAGTCCATTCCCAAATGCATGAAACCAGTAGCATGAATTTTAGGTGGGTTAATTAAATTAAAAAAAAGCCCCTGCCTTTTTAGGATTAACAGTTGAGGATAATTTAGTATTAGAAAGATCTTAAGTTTAAGAAATATAGGTTATTTTAGTAGTTTGGATTTTAAATAAAATCACATGTTTAATTAGAAATTTATACAAATTACGTGTTTATTTTTATAGTTTACCGATTACGTGCCGAAAATAGTAGATTAGCGCTACGAGGTAAGTAGCATGATCATACCCTTACACGTTGTACGGTAAACGACATGTTTCCTTTTATAAAAATGTTATGCATGTATACCCTTCATTGGAAGCCAATTTTTACATATCTAAATCATAATTTTATGTAAAGATTTATGCATTAAAGTATTTATGAAAGTCATGATTTTATGTGAAGGTTTATGAAAATTCATGATCTTATGTGATAATTTATGCATTAAAATAGTTATGGAAATTCATGCATGATTTTATGTAAGAGTTATGCATAAAATTATTTATGAAAAGTCATGATTTTATATGAGTATTATACATTAAAATATTTATAAAAAGTCACAAATTTATGTGAGGAGTCATGTATCACGACATGTTATGAAGGAATGTGCTTTCTTTTGAAATCTATGATATGACAAGAATGCAAGTATGACTATGATAAAATATGAATGATACGATATGTAACAACCTATGTAATGTTATGAAGACGGTACCTATGTTATTGGCATATTGCATTGCCAGGTTGTACATGCAGGTAGTGCACCCAGTATGTTTTCTTTATGTATGGAATCCACAACCCGCGGCCACGGGCGGAATCGGAATCTACTTAGATTCCCTAACCCTAACTCACAAGGGTCAACAATAGGTATCGACCTATGATAAGTGAAAAATAAGTTCATGTTCATGTTTATATTATTTACGTATGTATTTATATAAGTACGCATATTTTTCAAGAAAATCTTATGTTTATTATGTTTACTGTATGATATGTTGCTTATTAAGTATTCGACTAATTTTTGTATGTTTTTATGTTTTTAAACCATCACAGGTGATGATATTTATGAGGATGAGACTGCAAAACATGACTTGACTGAAGGGGGCGAGGCAGAGGCCTAGTCAATTTATGTTATGCTTAGTTTCATGATTTTTGTTAAATAAATTATTTTAATAAGCACATGAGACTTTAATATTTTAAATAAGTGCTTCCGCTGAATCTCTTTAGATTTTAAGCAATTAATAAAGGTTGTTTTATTTATTTATGGAAAATTTCATATCTAACACGTTATTAGTAAGAAAATGTTTTAGTAGCACACTAACTCCCCGAAATATTTTTAAAATGGCTATATTTTTCGTATCTCTTACACTACAAATATGATTTCTCTTGATTATAAATTGCACAAATATATTTGATTGATGCATCTCATGATCTCCATTCTTCCCATTCATACAATTATTTCTTGACAAAGACATCAAGAAATGAAAGGTTTGATCAATTATTTCATGCTCCTGATTCTTCTTATATTTTCTCCCACTCGTGTTGGTTACCAAATCAATTCACGAGGACTGTCACAATATTCATAAGAGTACTGAAGCTCTTACAATCTTCTAAACTTATCCCACTTCACGGGCACTCCGTAGATACAAGGACAAAGATCACTGACAAGAAATCGATCGATATACTGTCTATATCTTCATTTAATTCCATAAAACAACTCCACGTGTGAAATAATTCAATCAGACTGAAAATTGAGATGGTTGCTTTCAACTAGCATTGATGCAATCCAATTCTCTCAATCATTCAAAAAAGGACATCCTAACAACTGACAATATTGCCACTAAATTCAGAGCTATTATTTTCGAAAATTGACCCAGAATAGAAAATAAAGAGAAATTGCCCATATTAATTTTGAGTTTCAACCAAAATGGTACAATTTTTCTTTCGTCCTTAATTCCATTATAGATGATCCCAGGTTATCAGCTAGCTACAGAAGACGTGCAGCATGGCTTCATTAATATAAAGCATGATGTGAAAGATACTTGGAGATCAAGCTGAACTAAGTTCCAAAATTCAAGCGTTTTTCAGTGTTTTCTTATTGTAATTAAGGTGGAAAATTGGCTTCATTAATATAAAAATTTTACTATCAGATCATCTACCAGTTCGAGTAGTAGTGAATCCCCCAAGCAAGGGGATAGTGCTACCGGCATTATCCTCAAGTTCCCTAGTTCTTTTTGGCTTGTCTTGAATGTAGCAGAAGATATGGTCAATCAACTAGTACTCTGGAAACTCATCAGAACTTCATACTAATCTCTCTCTATCTCCATTTTTTTTTTTTTTGGGGGGGGTGGAGGGGTTTGTATAGCAGTCAGCTTTGATCTCCCGGCCAAGACAAAGAGATGGGGGTCTTTACTTTTTAGTAATAAAATAGTACCCCAAGAGACAAAAAGGAAGATGGCTTATAATTGCTACAATACACATTCATTAAAATGTGGGACTGGGTATGACATGGAATGTCCAAGGGTAGATAAAATTCCACGAGGCATATGCATCCTAATCCTCAAGTACTCTACAGTAGTATGATAAGAGATACTCTAGCTAGGGCTGAAATCCCTTTGCGCCAATTTCTGGTACAAAAAGAAAACTTAATTCAAGGTCCATTGTCCTTTTGGGTGCTTTTAGGTCCTCCATTAGGTAGTACGCATGTCCCTCCTATTTGGCAAATATGAACAAATTTAAGATCTACCTGAAAATAAAAAGAGCAAGAAGAAGAAGAAAGATGTATATTACAAAGTACTGTCATGATAATCGGAAGAATCTGAGTAAAAACTTTGGTAACAATTCTTCTTCCATTTACCCTATTTTCTTTTCTAATCTAGTTACTTACTGGGCTATCGTTGTTGCTGTTGTTGTTATTGTTATTGTTATTATTATTATCCCTTTAATTTTTTCTAAACGGAGGTCGAGAGAATTCTCTCAAATAAACAAATCTTGTACAATTTATTTGTAAAAAATGAAAAAAAAAAAAAAAAAAAAAAAAAAAAAAAAACATATTCTTTTTATTGTGGCCTACATTTTTACAAAGAGATATCGTAAAATTTGTCTATTTGAAATGAGTAGTGCTACTCTGCCTCCTCAATTTGTCCATTTGGTGTGCCATTGGTCCAAATTACATTTTTCTTTTTCTTTTTTACTTTTTATTTCAAATTTTTTTAAAACATTTTAACAAATAAAAAAAATACCAACACATTAATAGTCACTTTGTTGACCATTAAGCAAAAAAAAAATTCTTTTAAAAACAATTAAATATATGAACAGTCAAAATAAGACGATATAGTAACATTACTCATTTGAAATGTCAAATTTGTAACTAACATTATTTCTGTATTGATTGTTAATCTAGTCAATTCATCGGCACTAGTCCTTAGGTCACTGTTGTTTCAGACACTACCACAACCCAATCGTTGATGGAGCACTCTCGACCACTATTTACTATTCTTAATAGAGATTGGAAATGAAACAACCATGTCTCCAGCATTTAAAAGGTTGACTCATATTTTTGCAAGAAACAAGACTAGTTGGTAGAAAGATGGATAGATTGAAGTTTAAGTTGGAATTTGAGAACTGTTTGACAATGGACTGTGAAGGCAGAAGTGGTGAGTTGTGTTTAATGTCAAGGAGTGATGTCAACCTTAAGATATGTAGCTACTCCAAACATCATATTGATGTTGTGGCAGGTGATGAAGGACTGAATGGCCAACATTGGAGAATTACAAGATGCTATGGTCATCCGAAAACTAGTAAATGATCTGAAACATGGGACCTTCTGAGAATGTTAAATTCTGCTAATCATAGTGGATGGTTGGTTCTAGGTGATTTTAATGAAATGATAAGCAGACATGAGAAGAGGGAAAGGGAGGGATAGATCTAAAGTACAAATGGAAGGTTTCAGAAAGTTGATTGACGACTATGGTTTAACTGACCTGGGGTATGAGGGCATAGATTTCACTTGGTGGAACAATAGATAAGGAGAGCATAGCATAAGTGAAAGATTGGATTGTTTCTTGGCTAACAACGCATGGTGCCAAGCTTTTCCCATGGCAATAGTTACCCATGGCTCAGCTGCGTATTCTGACTATGTGCCTATCATGTTAACAGAAGATTGTATGCCAAGAAGAAAGGTCTCCAAACCTTTTAGATTTGAAGCTATGTGGGTGGAAGATGAGGAGTGTGGAATGGTGAATGAGAAGGCTTGGTCTTTCAACTATGGTCTTGGCCCTATGAATGATGTGCTGCAGAAACTTGAAGGTTGTAGTGAAAGCCTAGCAAAATGGAACAAGCAACATTTTGGCCTAGTACATAAGAGGATCCAGCAAGCTAGAGACAAGTTGGGAAAAGCTCAAGCTGGAAATAACAATACTCTAAACAAGGTTGAACTACAGTAGGCTAGAGATGACTTGCAATGCTGGCTTGAGAGGGATGAGATAAGATGGAGACAGAGGTCAAAGGCACTTTGGCTGAAAGCTAGGGACCACATACTAAGTTCTTCCACAACAAAGCAACACAAATAAAGAAAAAGAATCATATAGCTCATTTGAAGGATGATGAGGGATGCTGTAAAGAAGGGGAGGACAAAGATGAATTGATCATGAAGTATTTTGAAGGAATGCTTAAAGCTTAAATCCATGACAGAGTAACTACAGATATGAATGAAATACTTACCAACCATTTACTGAAGATGAAGTGACAGCAGCCTTGCAACATGAGTCCAACAAAGGCTTCTGGACCAAATGGAATGGCGCCTGTTTTCTATCAAAAGTATTGGTACAAAGTGGGTAAAACAGTCACCAAAGCAGTCCTGCATGCCTTAAATATTGGTCAGTTTCCTTCCTCCATAAACCACACTTTTATAGCCCTGATTCCAAAAAAGAAAAAACCTGAGAAAGTGTCAGAATACAGACCTATTAGCTTATGTAATGTTATTTACAAATTAATTTCAAAAGTCTTATCTAATAGGTTAAGAACCATTCTATCTGATGTAATTTCTATTTCTCAAAGTGCATTTGTTCCTAGTAGAGCTATTTCTAATAATATCCTAGTGACCTATGAAATGGTGCATTTTCTCAAGAGCAAAAGGAAAGGCAAAGAAGGATTCATGTCTCTCAAGCTGGACATGAGTAAAGCTTATGACATGCTGGATTGGTCCTACTTGGAAGCAGTGATGCAGCATATGGGGTTTGCAAGACAATGGATTGGCAGGATCATGTTTTGTGTGAAGTCTGTCACATTCTTTATTCTGATTAATGGAGAACCAATTGGGCCTATTTGTCTATCTCAAGGTATTAGGCAGGGAGACCCCATCTCTCCCTACCTATTTTTACTATAAACAGAAGGACTAGTTACACTTCTTACTCAAGCAAGCCAACAGAAGATGCAAGGTGTGTAGGGGGCCCCAAGGGTGAATCATCTTCTGTTTGCAGATGACAGTGTGCTATTCTGTAAGGCATCACTTCAAGAAACCATGAATGTTCATAGGATCCTCTCAATCTATGAAAATGCATCAGGGCAAAATATTAACAAAGAAAAAACAACAATGGTATTTAGTAAAAATGTACCAGTGGAGAAGCAACAGGAGCTGATGGCTTTTTGGGGTATTCATGAGTACCAGAACTATGAAAAATATTTAGGCCTTCCACCAATGGTAAGTAGGCACAAAGCAATGGCTTTTTCTGCATCAAACAAAAAGTGTGGACAAAGTTAAAAAAATTGAAAGGAGACGTTGCTTTCTCAAGGTGGAAAAGAAATCTTTATCAAGGCAGTAGCACTATCAATACTCACATATGCTATGAGTTGTTTCAAAATGCCAATTGCATTATGCTATGAGCTTGAACAGTTGATGGCAAGATTTTGGTGGGGTCAAAGGAAAGAGGAGAAAAAAATCCATTGGATTAGTTGGAAGAGGTTGTGTCTCCTTAAGAGCAAAGGAGTTTTGGGTTTTAAGGATCTAAAAACTTTTAATGATGCCTTATTAGCTAAACAAGGGTGGAGACTTATGCAGTCAACTGATAGCCTTCTTCACAAGATTTTCAAGGCTAGATCCCTCATGCTAATTTTTCAGATTCAAGATTAGGACACAATCCATCTTTCGTGTGGAGGGGCATCTGGGGAGTAAAAGACAAGTTGATGCAGGGATGTAGATGGAGGGTTGGTAATGGCAGAGGGGTTAGAATTTGGAAGGACAATTGGATCCCTGGTAATAAAGATCTCAAACAGATGGTTGCTGGGCAGAATATTGATGATGATGCTAGAGTAGAGTCCCTCATTGATATGAATAGTGGTTGGTGGGATGTATTTAAAGTAAGATGCTTGCTTCCACCTACAGTAGCAGATGAGGTTCTGAAGATAGTAAGAAGTTCTAATAACCACGATGACAAGCTGATTTGGGTACTGGAAAGAAGTGGAAGTTTCAGTGTCAAGACTGCATACAGATTTCTGAGGGGAATGGATAATAGCAGACCAGAAGGAGAGAGCTCTTCAGCAAATAGACATAAACAGGTTCTTAAAACAATCTGGAAGCTGCAGATACCCCACAAGGTTAAGCTTTTTGCATGGAGAGCAGTGTTAGATGGCCTACCAACCAAAGAGAATTTGCATAAAAGAAGAGCAGTAGAGGGTAATTTGTGCCTACTTTGTTCATCTGGGGTAGAGAACTCCTTACATGCTCTCTATTCTTGTCCTTTACTGAGGCACATATGGTAGAAACACATTCCCGATTTTAAAATAGAAGAAACAACATTGTTATTCCTTGAAGTGGTGATCAAAGTGCAGGAGTGTAGCAGCAAAGAATAATTCAAGACCTTTATTATGATAGCTGGGCCTGTTGGAGAAGAAGAAACTTATGGGTATTTGAGAGAGAACAAATGGATGTTGAAGATGGGATTAACTCTACCATTTCTTTGTATCATTCATTCAAGAAAATTAAGAGCCTTAACACAGATCGAATGCAGAGGCAACTCTACTGGCAGGCACCTTCTGAGGGGACTTTCAAGGTCAATGTGGATGGGGCCATTTTTCATGAAGGAAATAATGTAGGTGTGGGCATCATTGCAAGAGATAATGAGGGAAAGGTCTTACTGTCAGTAAGCATGAAAGAACAAGCAGTTATGGATCCTATGGACGTAGATCTTTGACAATTCTAAGGGGTACTGCAATTTTGTATTCCCTTAGGCCTACTAGTATTGTATATTGAAAGTGATTATCTTCTCTCAGTGAAAGCAGTAACAACTTCTGAAGTTTCAAGCATGCTTGGTAATATAATCTCATATATCAAGCAACTCATGAGCCGAATTCCTACTTGTACAATTTCTCATATCAATAGGGAAGGAAACTAGGCAGCACACATAGTAGCTAAATTTGCTAGAAATGTAAAACATACAAATGTATGGTGGGATTTGTATTCATCAAGTCCTTTGGACTAATTTACATTTATAATTCCTTTTACCATTAATGAAAGTATGTCCCTTAAAAAAAAAAAAAAAAAAAAGGGCTAACTCGTAGAAAATGGACAATCAAAGCCATTGGCAGATGCACACATCACATGTATTGATGAGAAACATATATAGCATTGCATGATTGAGGGAGATCGAATTCGAAGCTTGTGGACATTAATTTGTTTGGTGGATAAGAACTTCTAATAATTGCACCTTATTGTGAAAGATGCATGATGCATGCGTGCTATAATTCACAAAACTGTTGTGTATTACTGGCAAGCATTGTTCGAGTTGACAAAACTTTTCCACAAATCAGGCCCTGTCTGACAGCAACCTCAAACTGATCTAAACTATATTTATGAGTTGTCTACTTCACAAGTACATATACTCAGATTTTCATCGAGTCATTTACCATTAATAAAAAGAAAATGATAGACTTACTATCCTTTTAACACCATTTTACTATAATGTATTTGAAATTTTTATTTTTTTATTATTTTATTTTTATTACTTTTTTAACATCTTTAATCATTATGAAAAAATTAAAAAAATATATAATTCTATTAATAATCAACTCCTTAACCATTAAGTAAAACAAATAATTAAAAATAAAATAAAAATAAAAAAATAATAAATGAGTAGTAAGCTTCTCATTATCCATGTTCATAATCCATATGGAGTAAATATTAATGAATAATTAAATCAATAAAAAAAGAATGAGGAAAACAACCCAGACCACAATTATTGATAGATCAAGCATGCATAGAAGAACAAGATCACAGCTAAAAACTCAAGACATACCAAATTACCAACGAACAGGGCGAAGAATCATTGGGAAAAAAAACCAACCATTTTTTTTCTTTTTTCAAACATATAATAAACATGAATGGCGACAATAAACACCTAAATAATTCGAATCCTTATTTTCTGGATCGGCATCCTTTAATTCATTGTAGGCACCCAGTTTAGGGAATGGTACGCTGGTAAAGAGGCAAAGCTCCCAGGGCCTCACGTTCTGCATTCTCCCTTTTAACCTGCAAAACACAGGCCAACCATTTGATCAAACATTTGGAACCTATTGTTGCTTTTTAGAATTGTTTGCATTAATGTTTAAACACTTTGACTGGGAACTTTCCGATTGAGTATGCTACCATCTACCCAAACCATTCCATTGTTTTGTTCATAGTCTCATAGAGTAAGAAACTCTTATTAAGAAGTAATGTTCTTTTATTATTCATTCACTCAATCTAATTACAGGCAACACATACAAATATATGTAGGCATATAACAAGGAGGATATAAGATGAGATAAGTTGAGATGAAAGTTGAATAAAATATTGTTAGAATATATTTTTTTAATATTGTTTTTATTTTAAGATTTGAAAAAGTTTAATTGGGATTTGAAAAAGTTTAATTGTTTATTATATTTTATGTGAAAATTTGAAAAAATTATAATAATTAGATGAGATGAACTGTGAAAACAAACGATGTCTTATATACCCAACATACATTCGATATTCCACATTAATTTCCACAATGTATATTTTCAATCAAGTTGCTTTTCCAGTGTTTCTAACACTTTGATGAAATCGCATCACACAGCAACAATGAGTGCAGTATATATAATGGTGCTAGTACAGTACCAAAAGTATTGGTTTGGAGGTTGCGTCGACACACAAATCGCCAGGATTAACGCATTATTACAGTAAGTTTTATTTCCGACAAATGAAAAATCGCCACAATAGCTGTTGTTTCTTGTAGTATACCTTTTACGGCGATTTAATGTTGCCGTAAACAAAGAGAAAGACACTCTTTTACTTTTTTCGACAATTTTTAAAGTCACAAAATGTTTTTAACATTCTGGCGAATTTTTTCATCGCAAAAAGTGAAAAATCGTTGCAAAAGACCAATTTAATATTTGCAGCGAATTTGACCGTTGCGAAAAGAAAAAAAAAATCGTCGCAAAAGACCAGTTTCGAACTTGATGGAAAAAGTCCGCAACAATGTAAAAAATCGCTACAAATAAAGGATTTTTACGGCGATTTTATTTTCAACAGACACAAAATCACCGCAAAATGCCTTATTTCTTGTAGTATCAGTCTCCTCTATATCAGCATCTTTGAGCACTATTTTTTTTTTTTTCTGGGCTTTTTGAGTTCAAGCTTGTAAGCATGGACCATGTCCTCATATTTGAATAACGTCAATCTGAAGTTTGAAGATAGCCATTTTAGGATATAATACTTGATCACAAGCATACTGGCACATATTTCTTCGCATAAACTACCATTTTATGTTTCAACACATCCTCCTCTCATCATAGGTGAACCACCCTGAACACACTATTTTTTTTGTTTTAAGGATCCAGCATTTGCTAATTGCTATAATGGTACATTGCAAGTGCAAGATAATTAAGTTGACAATGACTTTTACAGGAAAATTTGACACCTATATATTGGTAAGAACCACATTGTCAAAAGAAGTTGTGCCCATTCTATTTACCATTGAAAGTTTGTAACAAAGAACACATTATCTAGAACTGGACAAACATAAATCATAAGAAAATTGAAGAGATGCGTTAAGGAACAATGCCAAAGCCAATAAGAGTGGTCCAATTGAGGTTTATGATATGGGAAAATTGAAGAGAGGACAAACTTACAGGTTGAAAGTTGCGAAGGGGCCATAATTCCAAACGAAGCCAATAAAAAACTAATTATAAGAGCTGCACAATGTCAAAATAGCTAAGCTCATCGGAATAGATAGTCAACCATGTTTCTCTCTTAGATTAACACTTGGAAATAAGTCATAACCAATGAACAATTAAAAGAGGTAATAATAAACATCAGAATTCTTGACTCCCTGGTTCTAACATTTTTGAAAAAGTTAATCTTCTCATTTTCTAACTTGCTAAGGTTCAAACCTATCTCAATTCCACTTGTTACAATGCAGAAAGAATCAAGTAATGAGGATGCTTTTTTATAACTAAGAATATAATTAAATCACGTAACGTGGATGCTACGGATGTTACTTATCAAAGAGACAAAAGGATGCTATCATCCCACCAAAGGAGAGTGAAGTTGATAAGCACAGAATGTTTCGTGTGCGTGTGTGCGAGTTATCTCAAACCACTTACAACTAGCATTTCTTGAAGGTAGCTCCTGAATGGTGTTTGCACTGCCTGCAAAAGAGTTTTAAACAATCACTCAGAAAGGAAAATAGGGGAATTTACTTCATACTTAACATGTTGGAAATAGATTCACATCAGAAAATTTTCCAGGAGAAGACTCGTGATACTTATCCCTTTTTGCCTTTCAAAAGTAAAAGAAAAAAGTCTGGAGATACAATAACTAATACTTGTGTGACCTAATTTAATACCCAATCCAAGGTGGATGTTAAAACTTATAGCTTGAACTTATCTACCAAGAGCTTTATTGGCCAATAAAAATTAAAACCAATAAGCATTAAAACCAAAATGCAGCAAACAACACTAGAATATCTAGTTAGTCAGCTCACAAATCCTAGAAAGAATATATTGAAGTCGACAAAAAGAGGTTCCCACATAACAGAAACACACCAAAGTACACTACAACAAAAATTAGTTTTTGTGACGGTTTGAAAATTGTGACCGTGCCCACCGTTACAAAAAAGCATTTTATATGACAGCTTGTGGAAACGTCACTTAAGGCAGATGAGAAATTATATTACGTTTGAACATATACATATTCACGTTAGAACGTGCCCTGGACATTCGAACGTGAAGGCTATTTATGTGCGAAAGTGAAAAAATTTTGCGCCAACATTCAAACTTTATTGACTCAAGTGCGAACGTTAATTGATTTAATATTAAAGTTAGATATTTCAAATTAAAAAAAAAATTGAGAATTGAAGTGCAGTGATTTAATATTAAAGTTGTATACACTAACATTAAAAAAGATTAAGAATTGAAATTAAAAAATACTAGATATATTAAATAATATTGTTCATTACATATGATAAAAAAAGTACAAAATATTCCTAAACAAGTAAACAACACAATAAAAGTGAAAAATACTCAGAACGAGTGGTCTACATATTTATTAAAATCGCTAGTCAATGTGTTGACTTTTGTGTTTAGGATATATATCCGATGGAGAACATCGGTGACAAAATCTCCAACACTCTGTTCTGCTGATGCGATCTTTCGGTCGATGTGCGCAATAATATCTGAGACCATCGCATCAACCCAAGTAGGCCACACATCTCCCATAGATGTACTCGTTGGTGGCTGACTAGTACTTCCAATATAAGGAGCGACACCAGGCCTAGACTGGGTCGGAGGAACAAAATCTAGTACAGGATCAAGCTAACGTCGAGTATGCCCCCTCCCTTGTCCAATGCTCCAATGGTGTGTGGTCATGTCGATGGAGCTAATCTAGTCTATCATCCACTCCTCCACCTGGGGTTGCACCATCCGAGCGAGTAATAACTTGGTAATGAGGACTCCATATGGGAGGTTGTCTGTGGAGATGATGCTTACCTCGTAACGGATCCTCTCAAAAATACGAAGTGACAAGTTGATAGACTCTCCACGTGCCACTCGTATAAGGAACTGTGCACGAGTCCGGCTGAATGTGGCCTAATGTGCCACAAGATCCACATTTGTTGCAACAATAAGATGCAACATGCGGAAAAATGGAGGAGATGTACCTAGCTGAAGGAGTTATTCCTATCGATCAGGTCTCGGTCACTTCCAGTGAGAATGTAGAAATCTTCATCTCGGCTGCCATCCTCATCATCAGTATCCCCAACCTCCGACCAGTCAACCAGGCCAGTAAATGATGCAGAAGTGCCTACATCAACATCTACTCAAGATCCATCCATAGGCTGAGCATCTCCAACAATTGATATCTCAGCTACGCGACTGATCCTCAGAAGCTCGGCGATGACATCCGCCGAGACCTCGAACTGAACACCACGTACTGTCACGTTGTGAGATGATGCATCCTGAGGCATGGAGCACATCCCTATATAAAACTCACGAACCATTGAGGGGTGTATGCTACCCCTCAATGTGCATATACTCATCCAGCTTCTCGTAATGAACATATCTCGAACGCTCTTTTGCTCCCATATGAGTTTGTGAAAATTGTTGATCATGACTTCTCGTTCGAACATCACTATTCGAGCCCCAATTCGAGACATGTCCTAGCTTGTTCCTTCCCTCCCTATTTTCCTAATCGTCAGAAGATGAGACATATCTTAAAATATCACGTTCGAACGTTAATCTTATACTTGCGAACGTTTTGGTTTTACATTCGCACGTTAAATTTTTCTAGAATAAGTATTTCATCGTAAGATAAAAAAAAACGTTCGAACGTAATAGCTAAAACACACGTTTGAACGTACAAAACAAATACATTCGCACGTGGCCTCAAGCTCTTGAATGTATTTAATAATACGTTCGAACGTACATTACTATTAATAATATATCAAAGTTGTAAATAAAATCACTAAAATATTATTTACACAAAAAGAAAGAAAATCACTCAAATATCATTACCAAGTTTTTATAGCCTAATAAATTCTCAATATATTTTTTTTTATAAGTACATAATACATTACTAAATTAGTAATACTAATATAAAGTAGTATATAATTTATATTAATTACAATTTTCATTTTATGACCTAATACTAATAGTCTAATACTATATTACTATTAGTAATATACTTTAAGGCTCTGTTTGGATTGATAAACCATTTCAACTCATTTTATCTCATTATTATAAACTTTTCAAAATTCCACACAAAATACAATAAATATTTCAACTTTTTCAAATCCCAACACAATCATAATATTAAAAAATAATATTCTAATAATATTTTATTTAACTTTTAATTTTCATCTAAAATCATCTCATCTCACTATCCAAACCGGCTTAGTTCATATATAAATTACTATATAAATCACTATTCTAAACAATTACATATGAAATAATGATATGGTAATATTAATATTATTAGTAATTTAGTATTAGTATACTAATACTATCACTATAGTCTATCAATAATATAGTTATAATAAATTAAACTCACTATAACAAATAATAATATATAGTTATTCTAATCATTATAACTAATACTAATATATATACTAATACTAATAGTCTAATGTAGTCTAATATATATTAATACTAATAGTCTAATAAGACCTCTTGAGCTGATTATTAATGAGACCGAACATGAGAAATAAGCTTTCCAAGTATCTGAAAACTCAACTCAACGCGAACACAAGTATGAAAGAACATGTAGTATCCGTGCGACATGTACATGCCATGTATAAGGATATGCCACGGATACATAGCAATGATAGTGCTGCATCCACATTCACCAAACACTATTTTTAGACTAACCACACACTTGAATGAAGAGAAAACCTGGTTTGAGTACCAGTAAAACAAAATTCGCACAAAACAGTTAACAAGCGCATGAATCGCTTCGTTTGGAACCTAAACTCATCTCAACTCATAATTACAATTTTTTCAAATTCCAACACAAAATATAATAAACAATTCAACCTTTTCAAATCTCAAAATAATAATAATAATAAACAATAATATTCTAACAATATTTTATCATCTCAACTCAACTCAACGCAGTCAACATCCAAACGCACCAAGCAATGAGTAGACAATTCCTAAAAGAAAAATTGATTAAATAAAAGTTACAATTACAACTCATCTGTTTGGTAATAAACATGAGAAACCCAAAACCCATAAACCAAAACTCCGTATCCAAGTAATACTGAAATAATTAACAATCAAATTGTACATATCAAGCTAATCCACTCGAGGAAAATAAGTGTATAGAAAAATAACGTAAAAAGAAAAAAACAGTCCGCATCCTTTTATCTTTAACATTGGCATAGATCCAAACCTAAGCTTCACAACTATTACCAGCAATTAATTAACAACCTTTCGATGAAAAACAAAACAAGCCAATAGCACTTCCATTGAATACATGCCCCGCCAAATTGCTAAGGGGAAGTAGCGCACTTCTACTTTCTCTGATTAACCACACCAACTTGAAACCTATTTACAATACATGGTTAATCAAGTGCAGACCTTAAACCCTAGCTGAATTTTTCACAAACCCTAGAGTAAACAAATGAAGTAGGAGAGAATGAGAAAATCAAAGCGAACCAAAATTATATTTATTGAATATTCGCTCAATGATTAACTATTGTACAATATTAGCGAATTGGATAACATAACACTTGTAAATAAAGGATTTGGGTAAAAGATTGGAGGTTGGGAACAAATTCATGAATGAAAACGAAAAAGAAAATGAATGAAAATTTTGATGTCAAAGAAGAAAAGTAAAGATTAACCCTAAAGAGCACCTGAGAAACACAGAACCATAGAAATGTACGATGAGATTAGTGAGATATATTGAGCTCATTGATAAAAAAAACCTAGGCTTCTCTGTGTGTACGTGTGTATTTGTGTATCTATACACACACAAGGAGCTTTGCTACTTCTGCAAGACCTCTGAAGTTACCGAACTGTCCCTCACTTTTTGTGGAGATGAAAAAAGGTTGCTACGAATGACAACTATGTCCCTCAGTTGGATTTTTTCCCCTCTTTAACCTAGGGGTATGCATCCGGACCGGATCGGTCTGAAACTTGAAAATTCAGGTGAATCTGGACAATTATCTGTCGGATGATACCCGACAGAGTATAGCTTATATTAAACCATCCGCAACCCAACCGGATGTGGATTATCAAATACCCGCATCCCGATAGATAAAAGCCTTCTTTCTTTTTAGGGTTGAACACTGAAAAGTGAAAACCTCTCTACCTCGCTGTCACCCATCACCCACTACGCAACACCTCTCTCTTGCTTTCTTCTCTGCTTCTGTTATGATGTTGTAGGGATGAATAGTGTAATAGTGAAGAAGATGATACAAATAGTGATGAAATACCTCAAATATTCATACGCATTGGGGTATTCGAGGTCCCCAATCCATCCATAAAAGATAACAGATAAAAATGCTCCAAAATGAATGGGAAAATCCATCCTGGCGTGATACTTAACTGACTATAATTGAAAGTACATAAAAGTCCCCTATAGCTAACTTCTGAAGATAAGATAAAACTGCACCGTTTTTATAATTCCAAACGGTGTGTTTACATAAACTGACCAAGCCTTAGGGGTGTAAAAAAAATCCAAAAAATCAGAAAATCGGTCCGGACTGGCTCGAACCAGTCGAACTGGTCCGATCCAAAACCGATTTTCGTAATGGAAAAACCAGTTGAAACCGGTCCGATTTTGCTTCTAAGCTTTTTAGGCCTGAACCGGACCGGCTCCATTTAATATGTATTTTAAATTATTTTTTTAAATATTATATATAATATTTTTTATATTATATATAATTTTTATATATAATAATATAAATTATAATTATATATAAGATAATATTATTATAATTTATAAAATAAAAATTTAATTTTAAACATGAAAATTTAATTGATCATATTTTTTAAATATAAAATATATATATTAATAACATTTTTCATAAATTAGTTTAAAAATAAATTGAAATTGTAAAACTTTAAACTGAAATTGATAAATCACATCAATATTTTTTTATCACTTAAACTCAGATTAAAACTGAAAGAAAAAAACCTAAATATCAAAAGATTTGATATTTATAATATACCAAAGTTGTAAATAAAATCACTAAAATATTATTTACCTAAAAAGAAAGAAAATCACTCAAATATCATTACCAAATTTTTATGACCTAATAAATTCTCAATATATTCTTTTTGATAAGTACATAATATATTAGTAAATTAGTAATATTAATATACATTACTACATTAGTATATAATGTATATTAATTATAATTTACATTTTATGGTTATGGCCTAATACTAATAGTCTAATACTATATTACTATTAGTAATATACTTTAAGTCTATATATAAATTAGTATATAAATCACTATACTAAATAATTACATATGAAATAATGATATACTAATACTATTAGTAATTTAGTACTAGTATACTAATACTATCACTATAGTCTATCAATAATGCAGTTATAATAAATTAAACTCACTATAATAATTATTAATATATAGTTATTCTAATACTAATAGTCTAATATAGACTATAGTTATGTTTATACTAATATAGATTTACTAAATCACTATAACTAATACTAATATATAGCTATACTAATATACTAATATTACTGCTATTATATAGTCTAATATATTATATAGCTATAACTAATACCAATATATAGTTATTCTAATACTAATAGTCTAATATAGACTATATAGCCTAATATTAATACTATTATATAGTCTACCATATTATATAGCTATAACTAATACTAATATATAGTTATTCTAATACTAATAGTCTAATATAGACTATAGTTATACTTATACTAATATAATTATACTAAATCACTATAACTAATATTAATATATAGCTATATTAATAGTCTAATGTAGACTATAGTTATATTTATACTAATATAGTTATACTAAATCACTATAACTAATATTAATATATAGATATACTAATAGTCTAATATTAATACTATTATATAATATATTAGACCACAGTATATTACCCCTATAGTATTAGACTATTAGTAATACTTTTCAAAATAATGAGGCTTTTAGAGTAGCATAGACATCATCATAGAAGGTGATTCCTTGCAGGTTGTAACAAGCCTCAATTCATTAACTAACTCAATCACTTAGAACATTGGTAATGGACTAGCCAAATGCTAATGCAAGTCCAAACTTTAGCTAGATGTGAGAAAAAGTCTCTACATTGGACTAGCCAATGGTTCAAAGCTTAAGACTTGAGTTACAGTAAATCTTGAGTCCTCTCCAAACATGGCGAGTTACTGTTCACAATAAAAGTAATATTTTATTATTTCATCTAGCTCCCTCTCTTTCTCTCGTTCTTTTCTATTTCTTCGTCCCGAAGAGCCCCATTTCCCTCGTTTTCCCTTCTCCCAAAAGCTCCTAGCACGTCGATCCTTTGGCTTCGTCTTCTTCAACCCGCACGAACCCTTCTCTCCATCGATCGTCCACATTGACGTCGTCTTCCATTTCTTTCTTTTTCTCTTCATTTTCTCTCATGCCGAATCGCACCCTCTCGTTTCTCCCTCCTATTTTCATCTTCTCTCTGCACCATTGCCGAATCACACCCTTTCCTTTCCCCCTCTCAATTTCTTTTTCTCCCATTTTTGACTCCTGCATCAAAACTTTTATTTCCTTTCCGCTCTCGGAACCCATTTGCAGACCAACCCACACCTTTTTCGTTCCCTCCCTCCAGATTTTCTTTCCTTTCCATTTGTAGAGAACCCATCGAAGGCATCAGCAACACAGAGTATCTAGACTTCTCTCCAGCCATGATTTTGCCCTAGACTGCCAAAATCAACAACGCCATATTCCCTCGACGAACTCGGGTATTTCACAATGGTATTTCATGGCTGCTAAAATGAACTGCTCATGGCTGCAGTATCTGTATTCTTGGCGGGTTATTGCTTTCAATTTCTTGAATTTGTCTCTAATTTTACAGTGATCCTAGCTTATCAAGTCCAAATTTTGTGGCATTTTCCTTAGAAACTCATATATTGGTCTTCTATGTGCATTTTTATGTGGTCTGCTGCTTGAATATTCTGTTCCTAATTTGTTTGACTTCATATAAATGCTGATTTGTTGAAGAGCCAAGTGAATTCCCGAAACAAAAATTTAGACTCTAGAAACTCTGTTGTGCGTCTCAAAGAGCCAAGGGTCTTCCTTATTAAAACTTGGTTTAGTTCTTACATGGGACATCGCATTGTTCTGTTTCAAAAAATTGGAAACTTAGGCCAACCTTATATGATTGAGGTCAATTTGCAATGTGTATTAGAGTAACATACCTCCCATAGTGTTAGTGAGATTGTTGCCAACTGGCTGATTGAAAGAACATGGGTGGAAGTTGTGATATAATGCTTATAAGACCACAAACCAATGGAGAGTTTCTTGGTTTGAAATGTTGATTGATTGGTGCTTATGTTCAGTACATTCTTTTACTTTAGAGTTGTTATTCATGGTCGAGTACTTTTGAGATATGGGTTGGTTGTATAGGATATCAATTCATGATCTTTTAGCAGTTTGAATGGAATTAAGGTTGATGAATTGGCAGAAACTTAATATTAGAGGCCTTAAACTTATACATTAAAAATGGTTAATAGGAAACATGGAAAATAATGTTATTTCTAAAGTTAATCTCAAGTTGGCTCTTAGCTAGACAAGAATGATTTTATGTATATAGATCTTCCCTTTTTGGCAAAAGATTGACTTGGTTTTCATAATATTTTAAGCCAGACAAGGAATATAAAAGCTTGCCTCTTAGGAATGTATAAGTCATCAATTAGTTTTACGTGATTTTGCTTATATTTTCTCATTTTTGTTTATGCTGGTTTGTGGTTTTTGGTTCAGCTTTGGTATATTTGTGCCTTTTTACTAGTATATTAGTTATCTATGAGCTTCAAAATCATTGGAGTACTGGTGCCTACATTACATCTATGTTATTGTAGTATTTGATTCTTCACAATCCCCTTCATATTTTGTAGGCTGCTCTTACTAAACATGTTTTGCAGCTATTTGATGGACATATTTTGTAGGCTTCTTGTAAAGGTTAGTGTGTTGGACAGTTTGCTATGTAGCTTTATGTCTCTACCTATAATCTCTATTTCATTTTCTTTTACTATAATTTCCATGCATGCTATTGATGCATTTTTTATGGTTGCCTCAACAAAGAGATCATGAACAACTGTCACCTTTGTAATAATAGAAGGATGGGTCATAAAAGTTGCATCTGTTGGAGATTCCCGTTGCATACTTGAACCTGTTGAAGGTGGTATTTATATGGACTGTGTTGGTATTTATATGGACTGCGTTGGTATTTTGTGGACTGTATTGGTAATTTGTATGGACTGTGTTGGTATTTTTGTGGACTGTATTGGCATTTATTTGGACTATGTTGGTATTTTGTAGATTGTATTGATATTTGTATGGACTGTGTTGGTATTTTTGTGGACTATGTTGATATTTATATGGAATGTGTTGTTAATATTTATTCAATACTACTTTGACTTTTGGAACTTTGAATGGTAAAAAATGCATGGCATGCACTGGCATAATTTTTTATTTATTCTACTGATTGCGAATATTGATAGAGTAGACGCACTATTTCTACAAAGCATACAGATCTAGGAAATATATGAATTGTATTTGTAAAATACATAGATAAAAAAAATTGTCAAATATTATTAAAATATATAATATTATATTATTATTTTGACTTTAAGATTGGTAGTCTAATGTAGATTCACCTAGTTAAAAATTGATGTTATAGCAAAAAATTAAGATTCTATCTAAACTATAGACTTGGCAATGACTGGCCATTGCCAATACTCTTATGCATAAGTTAATAGCATATACCAGGGAAACTCTCAACTCTTTTACTCATTAGTTGACAAGGTATACTGTCAGAGCAAATAATTTTGTTGCTGATGCCTAGTAAGGATGCTCTATGCATAAGTGGTTATGCCACTTCTTTTGATTCAGTACCAATTTCTATTCATACTCTTATTTAACCGCAATCACTACAAGCCATGGAAATTAAAATAAAAATAAAAAATAAAAAAAAATAAAAAAAAGTAATAATTTTGATAAATGCATTATTGTATTAGAAAACGGCGCCGTCCCAATTCCCAATTGAAAAAACCCCAAGTCTAAGACCCGCCTCTCTCTTCCTCACTCTCTCACTCTACGTCTCTGCCTCGCACCGTCTCTGCCCTCTCACGCGGCCACGGCCCACGGCGTTGCACTGTGCGCATCTCGCCGTCGAACCCTCAGCCTGAGTCCCTTCCCTCTCGCCGTCGCCCTCAAAAATACAGACCCGCTCTGTCGCCGTTGCACCTCCCCTCACGGCCTCACCTCTCGAGCCGTTGCCATCGCACACACAGCCCCTCGGCCCCTCTCTCAACGCTGCGCTGCCCTCTCTGTCTCTCACCGTCTCACTCTCATGCAGCCCTCCCATCTCTCACGCAGCCGGCAGCCCCTCTCTCACGTCTCTCTGTCTTCGACGGTAATTATTTGTTTTTTCATTTCACTTATTTAAGTTATTTGAAATTACTTTGAAATCTGGTAAGAGTCATATGAACAAGCTTTGAAACAATCTCGGATGTGTATATCTCATACCATAATCAGACTTTATATATAGCTAGTGATCTGTAATATCTGTATATGTATGTATGCGTGTGTGTATATATATATATATTTATTTATATTTAAGTGTTGGTTGTTTTTCATGAACTTGGATGCAACTTTTTATAAATGTTTGTGTTAATCCGAAGTAGTTTGCATGGTAGCCCTTCAAATTTTCAGATTGCAGGCTGCCTATGTTTAGTTATAGAGGTAAGTTATTTTGCTATAACTCTTTTTACAACCCTGTTCCAAATGGAGGGTAGTTATGTAAAATTTGAATTTAAATACATTTGAATTTTAATGTTTTTAATGAATGAAAGTATCACATTAAGTTGTAAAATAATTATATGACTATTATTCTTATTACTTATAATATGTTAGTAGCAATGCACAACATTTTGAGGTTGCTAGGAATTAATTTCTACAAGTTCTAAGGTTCAAGTAGCAAATGTTAAACCATAAACATGAATGTTGGATTTAGTTTACTGATAGAGAGAAGATCTATGTACAGCGCAGATTACAACATAGCACTCATTCCATTCCCTCCATCCATTTCCATACACAACATAGGCCCTCAACAAGTCATGGTCTTCAAACCAATTCATAGAGAGGATCTAGCTAACATGTTTTATTGCACAGAGAGGATCTATTCATTTGGATTTATCAGGATAAGCTAACATATATTCCCCTAACAATTAAAATCTGCAGTTTGCTTGTGTGTGTGTGTGTGTAGACATCATATGATATATAAGATTTGACTTTTTGTACTGATCATGCATTTATATTGCAATTCTTTTCTTGTCATTTATGTTGCAATCTTCTGAGTTCTTTTAAACATCAATCTTCTGAGTTTTTTGTACTAATCAGATTTTGGAATAAAAGTATAAAATAGATTTTTTTGAAGTAGCTTTTTTTTTTTTATGAGCAGATTTTTTTTTACAAATTTTCATTTTATTTAAACCGGACCGAATCGGACCGGAACCGGTAAAATCAGAAGTACCGGTTTGGGGGGTAACCAGTGCGTAATCGGTTTTTGAAAATGGAAAACCGGTACATACCGGTTCGGTCCTAAATTTTGTCCAATACCGGACCGGACCAGATCCGTTACACCCCTACCCAGCCCCTTTTTATAAGACTAAACTGTGTCGTTTCCCCCTCCTAAAACAAGTGACATCGTTTAGCTCCTTAAGGCTTGCCAAAGTTGTGCTGTTTTGAGCTTCTGAAGATTAAACTCCCCAAGTCTCGAACTATCTTCTTCACTTCGAACACTTCCACTTCGAGCCCTTTACCACTGAAACCCTAGTCCCAACCTTTACCTCCATAGATCACCAAGCTTGAAGACCCCTAACAGCTTCACGCCATTGCCCATGGAGGTCCGCCACTCTCTCTCTCTTGCTTTCTCTGTGTGTCCCATCGCAGAACCTCATATCCCTAGATTCACAGGTATGATTATCGTTTCTGTCTCTCAATTTCCAGTGACTTGGTGATTTCGGTTTTAATCTGCCATGGTTTCTTTCATCTGTTGTTAATGCAACTGAGATTTGTTATGAAATATTTGATCTTAATCCAACTGAGGGTCGCCGAAACCCTGAGTCCCTAACTCCTTCGCTGCCTGTATGGTTCTCTGTCTCTCTCTCTCTCTCTCTCTCTCTCTAATCTTGAATCGTTGTATTACTCCTTTTGCTTTCAAATCTGTCGGTATGGTACTCGTTTTTGTTCAATCTCAAATATGTCGGCTTATCTCTGTTTTTCTTCCTCTATTTTTTTCCTTCCTTTTGGTTTGGATCTATATCTATGGTTTGTTTTGTTTTATTTTTTCTATTGAAACCATTTTTTTGTTGTTTATTTGCAAATTTTGTAGCCAAGAACGAGAAAACAGAATTTGATTTTTGTAACCCTGACCTCCATTTGAGTGTCTAGTGGATAATAATTATTTGGGAAGTTTCGAGCAAGTCTTTTCTGTCACCTGCCATGGGAGTTTTAGTGTTTCCTGGGTAATTATTTGGGAAGTTTCGTGGGTAAGTATGTATGAAGATGAGATTGCATCAAGTTTTTTATAAGTAACATCACTGACATGCACACATGGAACAGGGGTTTGGCTTGGCTTGGCTGTGCTCATTTGATCCATCGAACAGGGGTTTTGAATTTTTTCTGAATATGTTATTGTTTTTCAATCTGTTATAATCAACATAAATACTTGGAAAACAAGGCTGATTTACTCTTTATAGTTTAGTCTTTGAGTGTAACTATACAAGACAACTTCAACATTTTGGTATTATCTTATTCTTATTCTTGGTTCCCTCCATGCAATCCTTTTTTTTTTGTCCCCCTGCCTTTTTGCATGCTTCAATACAGTTTTTTTCTGGAGAAAATAAGTGAAGTCATTACCATCGATGTTCAAAGATTCTCTGTTGAAGTCATTATCTTTTCTTTTTTTTTTTTCTAATCCTCGTTTGCTTTTATTTTTGCCATAATTTCTCGAGTGAAGATGGTAATTACCGAGTCTGGAAGCTTTTACTCTTCCATTTGTCATGTTCTTAGAAAGCATTTAAATGTTTATATTGGTGATGATCCTTTGGTTGGCAAAGGCTTGAGGCTGTTTGGTCAAAGTATAGCCAAAGATGGTTCAATCTGATGCAATCCAAGTTGGAGATTTTGTGAGTAATCTTATTTGATAGAATGTTATCTATATTTACCTGAAACTTCACTTTTTTTTAATTCCCAGATAAGGTTGCAAAATGTCACCTGATTGTGGCACACAAAGAGCATGCTGACAAGCTCCAGCCTTGTCTAAACGGCAGTGAAGACATCTGAAGTGTGCTTTTGAGTTCAACGTATCAGGGTTTTGGCTCGTAACCTTCTCTCTATGCGATCCCACTCGAACGATGAGATCTTCAATCACTTCTTCTCCATGCCTTACCCGCTCCTTCTTAAACCCTAAATCTCTCTGCTCGCAGCCACATTTTCCCAATAAAGCACCCATCTCAGAGCCTCCATCTTCAGAGAATCCTAATCCAAACGCCTACTGTCCCCAGGAAATTGATTCAGAATCTAACTTTCCCGCGAAACCCACCACAGAATCAGAAGTTTCCATTAGCGCTTTTTCCCTAGAACCCAAACAGGCAGACGTCGCCGCAGAAATTTCTCAAAACTTGGTTTTGACTCAAACCCATGTGATAAACATTCTTCTGAGCCACAAGAGCAAACCCAGATTGGCTTTGAAGTACTTCAAAGGGGTTGAGAAAAAGCGAGGCTTTGTTAAAAGTGTGGATTCCTTCTTTGTTTTGCTGCACATTTTGGGGGGTTTTCCGCCGACCCATAAAGCCGCTCAAAATTTGCTTAATCAGTGCGTCTCGGGTGATTCTGATCCCGCCCCGGGTGTTTTAGTTGATCACTTAGCAGAATGTGCTAAAAGGTTCGCATTTGGGTTAAATCCACGGGTCTTTAATTATTTGTTGAATAGTTATGTTAGAGCCAATAGAATAAAAGATGCTATGCTTTGTTTTGATAGAATGATAGAGAGTGATATAACTCCTTGGGTACCCTATATGAATATTCTTTTGACGGCATTGGTAAGAAGAAACTTTTTCAATGAAGTGCGAGAAATGCATAATAAGATGGTATTGAAAGGAATTAGCGGCGATTGCTATACAGTGCATGTGATGATGCGTGCGTGTTTGAAGGAAGAGGAGGCTGAGAAGGCGGTGGAGTATTTTATGGATGCAAAGGCTACAGGTGTAAAACTTGATGCAGCAGCATACAGTATTGCTATTCAGGCAGCTTGTGCGAGACCCGATTGGGGTTTGGCTTATGGGTTCTTGAAGGAAATGAGAGAAATGGGATATGTTCCTTCCGAGGGTACATATACTTCTGTTATTGGGGCTTGTGTGAAGCAAGGAAATATTGTGGAGGCAGTGAGGCTTAAGGATGAGATGTTGAGTTGTGGGAAGCCAATGAATTTGGTTGTGGCAACAAGTTTGATGAAAGGGCATTGCGTGCAACGTGATCTGAATAGTGCTTTGGATTTGTTCAATAAGATTGGTGAGTTTGGGCTCTCACCAAACAAGGTTACATACTCAGTCTTAATTGAATGGTGTTGTAACAATGGGAACATGGAAAAGGCCAACGAGCTTTACACCCAAATGAAAGACAAGGGTATCCAGCCAAGTGTCTTTAACGTGAATTCCTTGATCCGTGGATTCTTAAAATCTCACTCTCTTGAAAATGCATCCCAGTTGTTTGATGAGGCAATCAAATGCGGTATTGCCAATGTGATTACATATAATAATCTTTTGTCATG
Organism: Juglans mandshurica; assembly: GCA_022457165.1. Taxonomy (NCBI): domain Eukaryota; kingdom Viridiplantae; phylum Streptophyta; class Magnoliopsida; order Fagales; family Juglandaceae; genus Juglans; species Juglans mandshurica. The sequence goes on from CM039629.1 coordinate 13,268,022, forward strand.
GTTCTGTGAAGAAGGTAAGGTTAATGAGGCTCAAAGCGTATGGGAAAAGATGATCAGAAATGGTGTGGTGCCTACTGTAGTTTCATACAACAACATGATACTTGGCCACTGCAGAGAAGGGAATATGGATGTTGCAAACAGTGTATTTCTTGAGATGGTGGAAAAGGGCTTAAAACCTAATGTGATCACGTATTCTGTTTTGATGAATGGGTATTTCAGAAAAGGAGATACTGAACATGCCTTTGATTTGTTTGACCAAATGGCAAGTGCAAATATTGTTCCCACAGACGTCACATTGAACACTATTATCAATGGCTTATGCAAAGTTGGCCGCACATCTGAGGCAAGGGATAGGTTGAAGAACTTTGTTGATAGGGGTTTTGTTCCCATGTGTTTGACTTACAATAGCATCATACATGGATTTTTCAAGGAGGGTGCCATCAATTCTGCATTGGCTGTATACAGAGAGATGCATGAAAGTGGAGTTTCCCCCAATGTTGTGACATACACGAGCTTAATTGATGGGTTTTGCAAAAGCAATAATATTGATCTTGCTCTGAAAATGAGGAATGAGATGAAAAATAAGGGTCTTGAATTGGATGTTATCGGATATAGCACTTTGATTGATGCGTTTTGCAAAAGGCGGGACATGGAAAGTGCACATGAACTCTTCTCTGAACTCTGTGAAGTTGGTTTGGCTCCTAATACAGTTGTGTATAATACCATGATTAGCGGCTTCAGGAATCTAAATAACATGGAAGCGGCCCTTGACTTACACAAGAAAATGATAAATGACAATATTCCTTGCGATTTGCAAACATACACGACATTGGTTGATGGATGTTTAAGAGAAGGTAAATTGCACATTGCATCCGAAATTTACTCGGAGATGCTTTCCAAGGGTATTGTGCCTGACATTGTCACCTATACCGTTCTGATAAATGGTGTTTGTAACAAAGGACAGCTAGAAAATGCACATAAGCTTTTGGAAGAGATGCATGGGAAGTGCATGACTCCTAGTGCTCTTATTTATAATACTTTGATTGCTGGACACTTTAAGGAGGGGAATCTGCAAGAAGCTTTTAGACTACATGATGAGATGCTTGACAAAGGTGTTGTACCTGATCAGAATACTTACGATATTCTTGTGAATGGGAAGGCCAAGGGAATAAATACTCTTGCTGCAGATTCATGACCGTAAGTAATTGGTTCACTGGTTATGGCGTATGGAGATGTTGCTAAGAGGTTCCACCATTTCAAAGACGGGTTGTGCTCTTGCGGGGATTATTGGTGAACAGACTGAAATTTGAGGTACTATTTTCTGTTTTTTTCTTCTTTTTTTTTAACTTTATGGGAAGAATATACACTGAAGCTTCTATTATGTCTATCTTAGGTGTGAATATATTATTATATTCCGTACACCAAAGCAATCTCAATATGTTAATCAAGCGTGTTATTAATATCAATTCCTTTGATGCAAATTCTGAAGTTCTCTTCAATTTTTTCTCTTTTCCTTGTTGATGATCGGGATAAAATATGCAGTTGGGTTCTTTAAATCTTTAGCTCTAGCTTTTTACGTGGCTTAAATAAAGGATGATTTCTCTTCAACTGGAAAAATCTGAGAAGAGTCCAAAAAGAACTGTCTTGGTTGCTTTTATCACAATTTTGGCCATACATATCTGAAACAGACGGGAGATTTCTCCTTTTCAGTGTTTTCTATTGGTGGGGAGATTTGAATCACATGTAATTGTAGTTGTGCGTGTCTAGAGCCAGGAACTGCCATAATTTTGGAGTAAGGTATCTGTTTGGAAATTGTAATTAAATTGAATTTGACGTTGTTTGTAGCAAGTAGAGTGGGTGGTGTTGTGTATGTTTATTTACATATTGAAATGCTTGAGTGGATTATGACCAGTGTTATTGAATAGGTGCCTAGGCTCACTTGAATTGTAAAGCTCTGATAGAAAAGTTGTTCTTGATCTTAAATGAATGCCAAAAAAGAAGGAACTGTTGCCTGCGAAGTGCCTCGAATTAAAGGCTGTAGATTTATACACAAGAAAAGAACCCTTAATGAGGGTTTTTAGTATTCATTATATCCTGCACTGAAGAGAGAATTGGTTGAGGCTTAAACATCTCATTAATCATGGGAATAAATTTTAATTTTGTTCTGTTTTGTTTTAAGCTGTTATTTCATTTTGTACTGATATCTGCTCCGCTTTCCGATATTTCATTTATTCTCCCCTCCCTTGTATTTACTGGTCTTGCAAGCTGGGTTTTGGTTCAAAATTCAAATGACTGGATTGGTATGAATTTGTGACAAATGCAAAATTTTCACTTGAGTATGGCTTATCTCGGAATGTTTATGTCCTTTTTATGTAAGCCTTATTATTCATCTTTACAAAATACGAACTTCCGAAATTTCATGCAGGTCTTAGTTCGGTGATTTTGAAGGTAAGGCCATGGTGCTTCCTCACCCAGAAAGCAGTGAAGAAAACTGCCCACAACATGTCTAAATCATTATTAGAAGGAGCAAGATCTCTCTCTCCCCAGGATTGATAATTTTTTACTCATTCTCTTGGGTATTTTGTCCGTGAATTGACCTCGACGCAAACAACAAGAACATCCTCTTTCCCAGCACTGAAGCTTTGTTTTTTCTTTCCCAACACTGTTCTTACATAGTTGATTGGTCTGATGTCAATATATTTGAACTTTATTCATTTGTTTTTAAAGTCGAAATTGCATATTATAAGATTATAAATATCAATTTTCAATTATTTATTACGTTTAAAATAGAGAAATGTTTACGACTTTATCCTTTTAGACGGTATCTCCCTCCCCACCTTCTCATCACCCTTGAGAGGTTTTGCTATTTTTATTGTTGTTTTATTTTAATATTGTGCTGACGTGTGATGATCACATGTTCATTGATTGATAATAATTAATAAGAAAAATGATATTTGTAATTTTGGGGCGTACAATTTGTGTTTTTTTGTAAATAAGAGAATAAATTTGGATCGACGTACATTCTTTTTTTAACGGTAGTCTATTTTTTTTAAATATAGTTCACGAAAATTACATATTTCAAGATTGTATATAATATTATTCATAACATATTTTAAGACTTTTTTACAATTTTTTAAATTATTATATTTTAAATTCATAATATTTTTATAAAACGATCTTATTTTTATAAATATTACTTCAGGCGTAAGTAGCTCTCTTCAAAAGTTTTCCATTAGAAAAATAATGGCATGTCCCATAGATTTGCTCATTTATTTTGATCGCTCGTGTATTTAACTTATTTTTAATTTTTATTTTATTTAAATAAGTAATTATCAATATATTGATAAATATATTTAAAATAAATATTTAAAAAATATAAAAATAAAGAAAAAGTTAAAAAATATAATTTATGAGTCGTGCCACGGATCAATCAAAATCTTAACACTCTAGCCACACCCAGCAGGTTGTAAGTGACGTGCACTGTTCTTACAAAAAAAATGAAAAACTGATCAAACTATTCAAACCACAACGAGCGAGCGAAAACCATTCAGTATAGTGGAAAAACTCCAAGCTCTCCATCTTGTGCTCAAGTCGTGAGCTCACCGTCAAAGGTTCCCAAAGTCGCAGACGTACACTGCTTCGTGCTCACCTCACATTGAGCTCATCGCCAACAGTATTTTTCAACTGCATTTGCTTTCGCATTTTTCTTGCTTCATCTGATTTCAACTGCCTTTGATTTCACATTTTTCTTGCTTTATCAAATTTCTTCATTTTCCAGGTTCTCTACTTTGTATTCATCGTGAAACAAATCATAAAAAGCACGAGGTCAATAAATCAGAGAAACCTTAAATCATAGAAATCACAAACATCCTAAGTCAATCGAGAACAGATTAATAATCCCACGGCAAGTGTTGAAAACTTGAGGCTTCAAGATGGAACTCGTGTGAGAGAAGAGAAGGAATAATTGATGGGTTTTTGCAAAAGCAATAATATTGATCTTGCTCTGAAAATGAGGAATGAGATGAAAAATAAGGGTCTTGAATTGGATGTTATCGTATATAGCACTCTAATTTATGCAATTTGCAAAAGGCAGGACATGTAAAGTGCACATGAACTCTTCTCTGAACTCTGTGAAGTTGGTTTGTCTCCTAATACAGTTGTGTACAATATCATGGTTAGCGGTTTCAGGAATCTAAATAGGAAAATGATAGGGTTACTACTCTCTTACTACTAATTTACTACTCATTTTATATTTTATTTTTTTTTAAATTTTTTTATTTTACTTAGTGGTTAAGAAAGTGACTATTAGTAAAATTATATATTGCACATTGCATCTAAATAACATGGAAGCGGCATTTGAATTACACAAGAAAATGATAAATGAGAATATTCCTTGCGATTTGCAAACTTAAACGACATTGATTGATGGATGATTAAGAGAAGGTAAATTGCACATTGCATCTGAAATTTACTCGGAGATGCTTTCCAAGGGTATTATGCCTGACATTGTCACCTATACCATTCTGATAAATGGTCTTTGTAACAGGTTGAAACGTGTTATTGTCAATTGGACCAATACAAAGAAGATTCGCATGGCTCCAGTGCAGGGATGACATGCGCAATTTGAGAAATTGTACAATTTTTTTTTACCTATATAAGAAAAGTCTGTTAGTTATTTTGGCCTGCCAGACGGTGCATCCTTGTTAATTTACTCTCTCAATCTTTTGACGCTAATATTGTTCTTCTTTTGAAGGATTCACTAATCAATTTCCATGCTTCAGTATCTTCTCCAAGGACTTGAATCTTCTGTGATGATTGAGATTTCTAACCCTTTAGCCTATTTGGCTCATTTTAATTTTTGGGTGCCATCTTCAGTCGTTCTACCATGAGAGCATATATATATATAGGTGTGTCATATGGACTGCTATTCCTGAGGAGGTGAAAGAAAGATTCTTTGAAGCTGAAAAGTGAAAACTTTTCTCTTGTATTTATTTCAAAAAACTCTTACGTTTTTTACTTCTGAGGAGTGAGGATACTCAGCAATTGCCCCTAACCAAACTCTACCTAAAAAAGAACTTGAAATAGAACTGAAGGGATCGGTTCGTTAGCCCAAGAGAGGGAGATCATCGTGTCTAGTAGTTTCTGTTCGGTAGTAGTCCCAAAATGGGTGCCTTTGAATAAAAAGAGTTTGGTGAAGATTTGTAATGTAGTTTTACATCAATGGATTGTGATAAACAAAATTGGACTGATTAATAAATGTTGGGCATCTAAAGCTCATAGATTTCTCTATCGACGCATGTGGTGCATGCTAGTGGGTGATGAGTGAAGGCCGACGCTTTAATCACAAAGTTATCTTACAAAAATAAATTTATAAATTAACATATATTCATATTATACGTTAGAATGGACATATCATTCTCATTCGTATAATCCTTTTAAGAAATATCTGAAGTCTTGTTCTAAGAGAGAACATAGCAATCTTGTAAATGTATCTGTAAATTTAATCAATAGAGTTTGTTACAAGGACAAGTATACTAGATTATATAAAATTGTTCGTTGAATTATGGTCGGTGTCTATTTAGATCATAGACGAGTCTGAACTATTAAAGAAATTCTATTCTCAGTCTTAAGACGTGCAAACCCAACACATTTCTTTAAAAATATGAGTCTAGATGAATTTTTTTTTTTTAATAACAAGTCCTATCATTTTTAAAAAAGAATACACGATACTTGAACATCCTAAAACTATATCTGTCATTACTCAAATTTTATTCTCATAATTTTTCACAATGATTTTCATGATAATTATGCATGCGAGAGAATGCTATTCTTGAATATCAATTTTAGTATGGATACTTGTCAATTCATAATCATTCCTCCATATTGAGCCTATTTAGTAATTGAGATTTGTTACGAATATAAAGAGAATATACAAAAGTAAATCTAAAAATTGACATGATTTTATAAAATTTATTGGATTTACTTTATAATATAATAAAAATAACTTTATAATCTGATGTATCTCATCAAGCCACATCAGTTTGTAATTTATTTTTGTGTAATATTTTTGTGGTTAAAATATTTTCTTTAACAGTTCTATTAGATATTCTATCATCTAGTATACTATCAAGAAGAAGAAATATTAATATAATATATTTTACAATATTTATTATTGTTTATACAAATCTCCCAAATATAAATTTATATTTAATCGATATTATCAGACATTTTATATATTTTTCTCCGTTGCCTAAAACATGTTTAGGGAGTACCACGTATGACAACCATACAAACTCTTTTTTTAAGTTCCTTAATTTTTTAAATGAAATTGAATTTTCGTTAAAAAAAAAAAGCTAAAAATTTGAAAGATACATTAAAAAAATTAATTTATGGCCATAAAAAATTTGATCTCCTAGACTTTTAAATTTAATCTATATATTAAATATTACAATACGAGAGATATGTGTTGTGATTCATTCAAAGGGGGAAAGAAAACAAAACGAAACAGAGTCCAGATGAATGGGATAACACTTTAGAGTGTTTGGGTAGTGAGAATACCTGAGAAGTGTTGAGAATATTTGTGAAAAAGTAATAAAAAAATAATAATATAATATTGAATAGTAGTAAAAAGTAGGTGAAAAGTAATAATAAAATAAAGAATAATAATGAGAGTGTGTGAGAGTACTTAAAGTACTACGCGCCCCTTTTTTATCATCGAGAGTCCATGTAAAACTTGGAAAAGAGGTATAAAAAAAATGTTTATTATTTATACCAATTTATTTTGAAAAATGCTAAATACAACCGGCTGGAACAACAACCGGGTAAACGCTGCCTACTTGGTCGATTTCCTTATTTTCATTTTTCTCTCCTCTATTTCTTCTCTCGGCATCGACACTCTCATTTTCCCATCTCTCTCTCTCTCTCTCTCTCTCTCTCTCTCTCTCTCTCTCTCTCTCTCTCTCTCTCTCTCTCCCCTAAGACCTACATTCCAGAGGCTTATCAATTTCTCCATTCTTTCTCTTCTTCTCTCCGTCTCACATCCACAGTCATCTTTGTCACCGTTTGCTCATCTCTTCTTCGCTGATCGATAAGCATTTGACGAAGCAGTAAACAGAAGCCAAGATGTAGAACGAAGAGGGGGTTATAATCAAGCTTTACATTCCCAGGAAATGTTTGGCTACAAACAGGTTGATTACATTAAAGGACCATGCTTTCGTTTAGATCAAAGTTGGGCATTTGGATGAGAATGGTTGTACAATGGCCATTAGTCCACCTTTGCTCTGTGTGGATTCGTTCGTGCTCAAGGAGATGCTGACAGTGCGTTGGATCGTTTATGGCAGAAAAAGAAAGTCGAAGCTTGAAAACAATAGAACAAGGGAGAGAGAATATAATTGATTTCTATTTTTGAAGTTCTCCTTGAGGGTAGAAAATTGTGGTTGAAGAATTTTGACTCCTTTTAGTCAGTTACTATGGAATATTGCAACCTCTTTGAACTGCATGCCATGAATCAAAATGTTTTATATTTCTGTGCTAAAAAAAAATGGCACTTGAGAAGGAAAGGGAGAGAGCAAGGGAGATTGAGACGGAAAGGCTAGAGGAGGGTGGCTTTGGTGGCATTGTTCTTGCTTTGACATGGGTCTTGGTTGGAATGTTGAGGGACTGCAGAGCTTAAGTTGCTTGGATCAAGTGGAGGCTGAAGAAGATGAAGAGGGAGTGGCATCACTGGCATGGGTTCTTTGCCTTTTAATTTTTACTTTTTGCTTTTCTATTTTTTTTCTTTTTTAATTCCACGCAAGGCTGATTACCTCTCAGTTGTCCCTAGCATTACTGCTTTATTTTTTTTTTTTTCTAACAAACCCTAGCTATTTTCCCCCCTTTCAGCTCACAATCACAAGACACACAAATCTATTAGGAAGAGAAGCACAACGACAAAGAGAAAAAATCTTGATTCTACAGTGATTCATTTTCTCGTCCCAAGCCCAGACCAGACATTAGACAAGCTATAATGACCCGATCTTATATTTTTAGAGATAAATTATGGATAATTTTATTAGGCTCAATAAGGAGTGGTTTGGATTCAGAGATGGGTTGAGATGGTTTATGAATAGTAGAATAGAAGTTGAATTATTTATTATATTTTGTGTGGGAATTTGGAAAAGTTATTTTGAGATTTGAAAAAGTTGAATTGTTTATTATATTTTGTATAGAAATTTGGGAAAGTTGTAATGATAAGATGAAATGAGTTGAGATGAGTTGAGGTGGGTTGAGGTGGGTTTTGAATGCAAACGACCCCTAAATGAGTTAAAGCCCATAAAAGAGCTTATCAGATAAGATATATTTATTTTAACCTAGAGTTAAGGCTCCATTAATTTTTTTAAACTCCAAGCTTGTGAGTGTTAGACTCCAAACACTATTAACATTCTAGATTCCTCTTCATAATAAAACCCCTAACTAACTTTCCTCAATGAACTTCAAGTCATGAACGTCTTTCATCATCAAAGTTCACTAGGATTACAACTCTACGTAACCTTTTCACGTTAAAACTTCTTAAACCAACAGTATACAATATATACCTGCTTCTCCCTCCCCCATCCTGATTTTTCTTCTCTCACGACATAAACCTGAACTAGCCGCACCTCATACCTCACGTTACAACCAGGACCAAAAGACCTTGCACGTCTCTCTCCATTAGTCACACATGCACGTCTCTACGTCTATTAATACACTTCATGCAAGCCCCTTGCACATACTGCCTTTCATGCATACTAGGGATTTCAGAGCCGCAACAGCCCCTACTACCAAAAATCCTCAACACCGTGAACCCTCTTCCCCACTCAAGACCATCATTCCACCTCTTCTACACTCCTAAATGATCGCCACGGCAACCACCAGGCACGTCCCACAACCTAGCCATCTGGTGCAGCAGGAAATTCTCCACGCCTCCTCCCTCAACCCTGTAGCACGCCGGAAACCACCCACCATTCCCTCCACCATAAACCACCAAAAATAACCTCACTGTCATCAGGAACCCACTGCACCACCTTGTCGAAGCCAAGCCAACCACATCGCAACTCCTCACTCAGACCACCACCATGCCCAGCCACCGAAATTTCATTGCGGAGTACTCTGTTTTGCACCACCGAAAACAGAGGATTTTTCTTCCCACCGTGAGCCACCACCCTGTCACCCCACGGCACCAACTCCCTCCACGTCATCACCACACTGCACAGAGAGTGTCGCTCGGCACCTCACGCCACCCCAAGCCGCCGCTCTCGCTCGGTAAGCTCACGCCGATCCTCCACATGCATAGCCTCTCGGAATTTTTCTTCCCTCCCGTAATCTCTTTCTCTCATCACTAGGTCTCTCTCTCTCTCTCTCTCAAGCTTTTGGTTTCTCTCTATCTCTCTAGCCTTGAGCCACTGACGAACCACGCAGCTCCGCTGTGAAGCACCACCAAGCCCGAAAGCCACGACCATTGTCTTGTGTAAGCCTACTCTGAATACATGAATAGCATGAAATATTAAGTGTATGTGGGGTCATATTATGAAAATACCCCTGCCTTTTTAGGATTTACAGTTGAGAATAATTTAGTGTTAGGAAGATTTTAGGTTTAGGAAATATAGGTTATTTTAGTAGTTTAGATTTTAAATAAAATCACATGTTTAATTAGAAATTTATGCAAATTACGTGTTTATTTTTATAGGCGATTGATTATGTGCCGAAAATAGTGGATTAGAGCTGCAAGTTAAGTAGCATGATTATACCCTTACACGTATATACGGTAAACGACATGTTTTTTATAAAATGTAAGCATGTACGCCCTCCATTGGAAGCCTCTTTTTACATACCCAAGTTATGATAAAATTGTGAAAATCCATGATTTTTTCGTGAAGATTTATGTATTAAATTATTTATGAAAATTCATGATTTTGTAAAAGGTGTTATGCATCAAAAGATTTATGAAACGACATGATTGTATGTGAGAGTTATGCATTAAAATATTTATAAAAAGCCATGCATGATTTTGTGTGAAGATTTATGTATCAAAATATTTATGAAAAATCATGATTTTATGTGAGAAAACATGTATCACGGAAATTTTTGAAAGAATGCGATTTCATTTGAAATCTATGATATGATATGACAAGATATGAGAAGTATGCATTCGATTTCTTTTGAAATCTATAATATGACAAGTATGGAAGTATGATTGTAATAAAGTATGAATGATAAGATATGTAATGGCCTATGTTATGATATGAAGACGGTACCTATGTTATAGGCATATTGCATTGTTAGGTCGTACATGCTGGTAGTGTACCCAGTATGTATTCCTTATGTATGGATTCCACAACCCGCGACCACGGGCGGATATCGAAATCTTCTTAGATTCGCTAACCCTAACTCACGGGGGCAACAGTGGGTATCAGCCTATGATAAGTGAAAGATAAGTTCATGTTATTTACGGATGTATTTATGAGTATGCACGTTTTTCACGAAACCTTATGTTTATTATGTTTACAGTATGATATGTTGCTTATTGAGTATTTGACTCATTTTTATATATTTTTATGTTTTTAAACCACCCCAGGTGATGACATTTATGAGAATGAGACTGCAGGACAGGACTTGACTCAGTGAGGCGAGGCAGAGGCCTAAACATGTTTATTATATGATTTAAGGTTTAAATAAATAATTTGATAAGCACCTGAGATTTTAGTTTTTTTTTTTTTAAATAAGTGCTTCCACAGACTCTATTTTAGATTTTAAGTATTTAATAAAGTTCGTTTTATTTATGGAATCTTTCACATCTAGGGCGTCATTAAAAGAAAAGTTTTTAGTCAAGTTTAGTAGCACATTGGCTTCCCAAAAATTCTAAAAATGTCTTTATAGGGGAGCGGGGTGTTACACAAGCTCAACCCATTTGTAGCTCAATAGGGTTCATCGTTCTAGCACCGCCTCCAATAGCACTCTTCCAGCATCTACTTCCCTCTGTGGAATTCTCTTCGGCAACTTTATTTCTCTTTCTCTCAACTTTTAAGTGTCAAAATAGCAGAGGGATTGGGGGCATAAACACCAGACATTAGACAAGCTCCAGCCTCGTCTAAATGGCAGTAAGACATCTGAAGTGTGCTTTTGAGTTCAACGTCTCAGGGTTTTGTCTCGTAACCTTCTCTCTGTGCGATCCCACTCGGATGATGAGATCTTCAATCACTTATTCTCCATGTGTTACCTACTCATTCTTAAACCCTAAATCTCTCTACTCGCAACCACAATTTTCCAATAAAGCACCCATCTCAGAGCCTCCATCTTCAGAGAATCCTAATCCAAACTCCTTCTGTCCCTAGGAAATCGATTCAAAATCTAACTTTCCCCTGAAACCCACCACAGAACTATAAGGTCTCATTAGTGCATTTTCCCTAGAACCCAAACACGCAGACGTCACCGCAGAAGTTTCTCAAAACTCGATTTTGACTCAAGCCCACAGGATAAACATCCTTTTGAGCCACAAGAGCGAACCAAGATCGGCTTTGAAGTACTTCAAAGGGGTTGAGAAAAAGTGAGGCTTTGTTAAACGCGTGGATTCCTTCTTTGTTTTGCTGCACATTTTGGGGGGTTTTCCGCCGACCCATAAAGCCGCTCAAGATTTGCTTAATTAGTGCGTATCGGGCGATTATTGTCCCATCCCGGGTGTTTTAGTCGATCACTTAGCAGAATGCGCTAAAAGGTTCGCATTTGGATTAAATCCAAGGATCTTTAATTATTTGTTGAATAGTTATATTAGAGCCAATAGAATAAAAGATGCTATGCTTTGTTTTGATAGAATGGTAGAGAGTGATATAACTCCTTGGGTACCCTATATGAATATTCTTTTGACGTTATTGGTAAGAAGAAACATGTTCAATGATGTGCGAGAGATGCATAATAAGATGGTAGTGAAAGGGATTATAGCAGCGATTGCTGTACAGTGTATGTGATGATGCATGCGTGTTTGAAGGAAGGGGAGGTTAAGAACGCGACAGAGTATTTTATAAATGAAAAGGCTACATGTGTAGAACTAAATGTAGCAGCATATAATATTGTTATTTAGGCATTTTGTGTGAGACCCGATTGGAGTTTGGCTTCTTTGTTTTGAAGGAAATGAGAGAAATGGGATATGTTCTGTCCGAGGGTACATATACTTCTGTTATTGGGGCTTGTGTGAAGCAGGAACTATTGTGGAGGCAGTGAGGCTTAAGGATGAGATGTTGAGTTGTGTGAAGCTAATGAATTTGGTTGTAGCAACAAGTTCAATGAAAGGGTATTGCGTGCAAGGTGATCTGAATAGTGCTTTGGATTTGTTCAATAAGATTGTTGAGTTTGGGCTTTCACCAAACAAGGTTATGTACTCAGTCTTGATTGAATGGTGATGTAACAATGGGAACATGGAAAAGGCCAATGAGCTTTACACCCAAATGGAAGACAAGGGTATCCAGCCAAGTGTCTTTAATGTGAATTCCTTGATCCGTGGATTCTTAAAATGTCGCTCTCTTAAAAATGCGTCCCAGTTGCAATTAAATGCGGTATTGCCAATGTGGTCACATATAATAATCTTTTGTCGTGGTTCTGTGAAAAATGTAAGGTTAATGAGGCTCAAAGCGTATGGGAAAAGATGATAAAAAATGGTGTGGAGCCCAGGAAAAAGTCTATAGACAATCGGCCTGGGGCATCCCCCGCGGCATCGCGTCCGGCGTGGCAAAAAATTTGAACGACGTCGTTCGTTACAGCTCGAAGACAAAGCAGCCTTTGTACAGCTTGAAGACAGAGTAGCCTTGTACGCGAGCATGGTATCCTCAAGAGCGGCTTTCCTCTCATCCCCGAACTTGAACTCGGCCAAGTAGTGATGGTAATCCCCCTTCATCTTCAAATAGAAGACCTTGGACTCGCTGGCGGAGGCCGAGTGCATGAGATTGGAGTCGAGGAGCCCGAGAATGATGTCGTAGACCTGGGAGATGAAGGTTTTTGGCATGCAAGCTCGCACAACTACCAAAAAATCTAGAGCCAAGAACCGCTAGAGCCATAAAGATGGAAATTAATGGGCCTGATCTACTAAGGTTTCAAAGGTCTCCTTGTTCTCATTCTCATGTGGTACCTGGACAAAGGAATGCACCACTTTGAGTCTAATATTTTTTGGCTCCTTCGTTTGTTGCAGTACAATGAAATCCTCGGCAATGGATCTTCAAAGACAGTGTATGAATTTTAAATCCTTATTTACGTTTAAGTTTCATGAACACCAATTCCAGATTTTCCTTCAAATTGAACATTTTTTGGTCCTTCACTTGACTTGTTGCATACCCATCTCAGGTTTCTTCAAAATTTGAGCTCTTTTGGGCCTTTTCGATTGTTGTTGTGAATGGGCCTTTGATATATTTGTCAGTTTTTGGTGTTTCATCCTTGGAACCAAGTTAAGCTTTATGATTTCCTGCAAAGCCCAGAACATCTTCCAGACCCAAAGACAACAATGACGGTGATCTCTTCTTCTTCCAGACCCAAAATCGCAGAATTTTTCTTCTAGACCCAGACACAATCTCTTATTCTGAAATCTGAATTTTTGCTTGAAGCAAATTAAGTTTTATGATTTCACGGATAGTTGTAGAGGTTAGAGTTCTGTAGAGTTCCTTGTATTTGGAGTGTTAGAAACTTCTTGTTGGTTTGGTTGTATCAAGGAAGAAACGGTGTAAATGCATAAGAGTTGCTGTGATGGGGGTTAAGAATACATGCAAATTATTTGATAAATTGTTGAGAAAATCACTAGCAGCCTGTGCTACTTTCTTTTCCTCATGTCGCTTTCGTCCATTTTTTTTTAAATATCAGATGATGTGTCAATCGATGCTGCGGGGGTTACCCCCAGCGGTTGTCTATAAAAGAGCTAGGTGCCCAGTGTAGTTTCATACAACAACATGATACTTGGCCACTGCAGAGAAGGGAATATGAATGTTGCAAACATTGTATTTTTGGAGATGGTGGACAAGGGCTTAAAACCTAATGTGATCACATATTTTGTTTTGATGAATGGGGTCTACTTTTTTATAAAGGGGTTGCGTGAGGGTTGTGCATTTGAGACTTGTATATCATTGGTCTTAGAAAAGGAGATATTGAACATGCCTTGATTTATATTCGGTCTTTTCAATTTTCAGCCCCCCTCTCTCTCTCAAACCAGAGCCTCTCTCTCTAGAAACCTTCTCTCGTCCGAACGCAGCTGGGGAAGAGGAGCTTCGGCTCCTTCCTCTCCATCTCCTCCCTTTCTAGTGTCGGCCCTGCGTCTCTAGTGGTTTTTTGGTTTCTTTCCCACTTTGTTTTTGGCCGAATAAGGGATGGTAATTGATTTGAGCTTCTCCGGTGACCATCTTCCTACACACGAACCACCAAGAGAATCCTCACCCACTGATCTTGCAGTCAACCGGATTGAGCGCCATTCGGAGCGGCGCGTTACACCGACGTGCGGTTTAAAGCGAACGTGTGGCGCACTTGAACCACCGTGAATCACCTTCCGTTGATGCCATGCGCGGCAGCTCAGGGCCCAATGACTCCGGCACTGTCTTGACCGACCGATTGGCTCCTTCCCAGAGCATACACGCGCCACCAGTGTTTCCCTTTTATGCTTTTCGCGATTCTGTTGTTTTTTATTTTCTGTAATTTCAATTTCATGTCGGTGTATTTTGTTGGTGTTTATTTGTAGGAAAAATAAAGTGAAATAGACTATTGGACTTATGTCGATAGCAGTGTTGGTTTCTCCCTCCTCCGGTTTGGAGGATGAGTGTGGTGTTTACTTCTTCTCCATTGGAGGATGGAGTGTAGATACGGGTTGGTTTTACTTCTGTTTTATATAGAGATTGATACTCTCTTTTAAGAGTTTTTTGAAGTTCAGACAATGCCTGTCGCAAAGATATTTGTGTACGGGGAAGCTTACAACAGAAATTAGTTTGATTTGTAACTTGAGTTACAGATGTAACTTTCTTATGAAATGAAATGATGTGTATTTCTTATATAATAAAAGAGAAAACCTTCCTGCAAGCGTAACCTTTCTTCCCTAAAAAATGGCATCCAATGAAAATATGCCATGTAGACACTCCATTTTCAAACCTTGTAGCCGCATTACAGAGAAACTCTCCATTTTCCATCTCCCTCCCTCCCTCTCTCTCTCTCTCTCTCTCTCTCTCTCTCTCTCTCTCTCTAGCCCCACCCACTCCTGAAAGTCCCGTCGAGCTCGAGCCTCACCACTCCCTCCCTCTTGTCGAGCCCTAGCCCCACCCCTGCCTCCCTCTCGTTTCTCTTTGTACTCTTCCTCTCCCGCAGGCGAACCCATTCCATTGTTCCTAGCTTCCCAAAAAAATTTGCAATTTGATCTATATCCCCTAGAGGACGAATGTACAACTAAAGAGAAAATGGCCACTTGGATTGGTAATGGCTTTTAATTTTCATTGTCCCTCAAAAAATCATGTCTGATGATTCTCCAACGCTTCAGAAGATAACTTTAAATAAAACAACCCTTTGATCAACCTAGCAGACAAAACTAAATAAAACAACCAAAGAACAGAACAATGCTCTGTTTGGTTGATGAGAAAATGGTGGGAAATAAAAGGAGAGAAAGAAAACCCAATATTCTAAAGCTTTTAATTTTCATCACGTAAAGCTCCAACTCCAGCTTTTAATGGTTGATAATTCTTGGTGATTGGAAATATAGAATTATGAAGAGAAGATGGTGGGAAGATGAAAATGAGAGAGAGAGAGAGAGAGAAGGGTTTTGCAGAAGGAAAAAAAATGAAAAAGAAAGAGAGAAGCTTTGTTCCAGCAAGAGAGAGAGGGGGAGATTTAGCTCTATTTTTTGTTACCCTAAATTGTGTTTCCTCTCTCTTTTTGTCATGGCTGAGGAGACAAATGTGAGGTGCGTTGGAGTATATTTCATTGAAGTGAATATATTCTTCGTTTTTCTAACATATTTAATTTTGCTATATATCCCCTATAATATGGTTCATGGGATTTAGATGTAGATTGCTTACGTATTCAATTTTTATTTGTTACCGTTCAAGGACTGAGAACTGCGTAACCATCCAGAAGATGGCCTAATTATAAAAAAGAACATGCCTTGATTTGTTTGACCAAATGTGGCTATTATACCGTCCCAAACTAACTGCTCAAATGTACCGCTTGGTGAATTTTTTTTAATTTTTTTTTACTTAATGATTAAGAAAGTGATTTTAAGTGTATTGGTGTATTTTTTTTATTTTTTAAAAATATTTAAATCTATTAAAAAATGTGAATAGAAAAAAAAAAGAAAAAAAAAAGAGAAAGTTGAAATACAACTAGCGGTAGAGTAGCCCGCTCCTTGTGCTAATATTGTTCCCAGAGACTCCCGCCCAAAGCGGTAGTAGTTTCAAGTGAAAAAAATGGAAAAAGTGGTGGCCAGCCCCAGAGAATGGATCGATCGGAACGAGAGCGCCAAAACGATGCTCGCTAGGGTTTTAACAGCGCGACCCTTGCTGCTTCTTCCCCCACTTCATAGGGTTCCCCTACGCGTCGGTAATGTGGTTGAGCTTGTCGGCACTTCTCCTTCTGCCAAAACCCACATCCTGATTCAGGTCCCAGATAATGATTTCCTCTTTATCTTTATTATTTTCATATTTTTGTACTAGAACTGATCTATGATCATCCTATTGATAATAACGCTAGAAGAAAAAAGAATTATACTGATTGCATATTTGAAGCTTAATTCAACTCAACTTATGATTATTACTCCGATGATATTCTCCATAATTAGATATTTGTAGGCTGCAGTGAGTTGTGTTCTTCCTAAAGAGTGGAATGGGGTGCACTATGGAGGCCTGGACCGCTTGGTAATGTTCATTGACTTGGACTGTCGGTTTGATATTTTGCGCCTTTCTAAAATGCTGAAGCATCGAATAAATGGGGAATCTAATGGTAAGAATCTGTACCGCCTTCCATTGTTTGCCGATAAAAGGGTAAATCCATGGCTAAGAGATACCATACTTTAGCTTATGAATTATACTATTGACCATCCTCTCACCATTCTACGTGGTATCAACTAGTTGGAAAGCTATTTATCTGCCACTCATTTGATGCCACATCAGAGGATGTTGAAAGTATGATGGTGATTATGAATAGCATTTTTCTTAGCTTATTAACTGCAAATTTGTAGTATAGTTTATTACACCATCATATGAATTATACTATTGACCATCCTCTCACCATTCTACGTGGTATCAACTGGTTGGAAAGCTATTTATCTGCCACTCATTTGATGCCACATCAGAGGATGATGAAAGTATGATGGTGATGATGAATAGCATTTTTCTTAGCATATTAACTGCAAATTTGTAGTAAAGTTTATTACATCATCAGTTTCACCTGATACAGTATTCCAATTCTTATACTCATGGTACTACCTGACATTTTGTCTGAAAAAATAAATTACATAGTCACTGACATGGTCCAACACTTATACAAGGGCATCACCTATGCTAGGTGATTTAGTGATACAAGAAGTTCTTGTAAGTTCATACCACTATAATCTATTACAGAAGTCCAATGGAATAAAGTTTTAAAAAAGAAAGTTCTAAGCTCATGCATTGACCTCTCACGATCTTCAAAGCTTCTATCATTCCCCTTCCCCCAAAGGTACCACCCACAGGCACATTGGAACCATCTTCCAGATTTCTATGATCTGTGAATTGCCCTGAAGGCATCTCCAAGAAGCTAGAAGATCAATTACTCTTCTTGGCATCACCCAAGCTATCCTAGCAAATATTTCATTCCACAAGGTCATGGAAATCGCACAATGAAGTAGTAGATGATCAACACTCCCCACCCTTTTTGCACATACAAGACCAATCCATGATAATGATTTGATGTTTCCTTACATTATCTAAGGCGACGATCTTCCCTCAAGAAGCCATCCTTACGAAAAATACTGCTTTTAGTGGAGCCTTAGGGGTTGTTTGGGAAACACATCCCATCTCATTTCATCTCATCTCAAAATTTCCTTACCAACATCACTCAAACACATACTTTTCAATTTAAAATTTTCAACTTTTACATCTAATCATTACCTAATCATTACAACTTTATCAAACTTCCAAACAAAACACAAAAACAATTCATACTTTTGAAATCTCAAAACAGAAATAATATTAAACAATTATATTCTAACAATATTTTAACTTTATATTATTTTTATTCAATTATTTCTCTCATTTTCCAAAACCTAATAAAACATCTTAACTCAAAATCATTTCACTACTATTCAAAGATTACTCAAAAAAATGGACTTGCGTTATGAGTAGCAAGGGATTGGTAAAAATGAGCAAACGGTGAATTTCCCTTTCTTTGTAGGACACAAAGAAATCATATCTTCAATTTCCTCCCTCAAGAATTCGTCTACCTCTTATAGAGACATTTTGAGATTATGATATACTCTTCTCCACCACCATGCTCAATCTATTCGCAAGACTTCCGAAAGATTTTGTCCATCCCAATCACCAAGCTAATGGGACGATAATCTTTTATCTGTATCACACCTAGTCTTTTGGGAATGAGAGGTTGCATTGAGAGTTTTTCAAACTTGACATTTTCATGGAATTCGTGGAAGACCCTTATGATATCTTCTTTGATCACTTCCCAACATGTTTGAAAGAATGCCATAGAGAAACCATCCGGGTCTGGAGCTTTGTCACTTGCCATACTTCTTAACACTTTCTGGATCTCCACTCCACCTCTTCAAAAGGCATCTCGAGCCCCCCTTGCTTCTTGTGAATCTAGAGCATAAAAAACAAGTCCATGTAACTTCGATCTCCAAGAGAATTCTTCCGAAATCATTTTCTTGTAGTAGAGCTATATGATCCAAGATCTCAGGGAGGTTAGAGGTAGGCACACCATTCATCATTAACATCTCTATGGCATTGTTTCTCCTATGTGAATTAGCCATCCAGAAGAACTTGTTGCATTTAACTCCCTCCTTCAATGATAAGGTCTCGATTTTGGTCTTCAAGATATATCCTTGAACAAAGAAACTCACTCAAGTTCTGCAATTAGTTGAGTTTTACCTAGACCTCTCCACTTTTGACGTGTCCCTCTCCTCCTCCATACCCTTTAATCCCTTGAGTTCCTGGTAGGAGGAACCCTTTATTTTTCTTTTTGATGCACCATATAATAAGCAAAGTTATCCGAGTGAAAGGCCAAACACAGTATCTATTTTAAATGCCGTTAAATAGGAACTTTAGAAATGGGTCAACTATATGCTTTGTTATCACCTTGCTTTGTACTACATATAGTGTATGAAGCCATGCGAAACAATTGTTCACTCTTTTCCTTATTCTCTATTAAGAATGAGAATTCAATGCTGGCCAATTGTTCGGATGCTTGGAAGAGGAATGCATTGGAATCTGAAGTTTATTTGGCCTGTTTATGCAGTCATAGAAACGGACTGTAGCTACTGTTACACATGATATAGGAATCCTGATTTCATTTTATTTCCTCGAACAAAAATAAGTTTTTCAATCTCTTTATTCATATAGAACTTGAGCAAGTAATAATTTAATTTGCTGTAGTTTTGTTTGAATTTTTTAGGATCATTAAAAAAAAAAGATCAGGAGCACATGGATTTTGACTTATGGAACAATGATACCAAAAAGAGTCCTACTTATGATGAGGAATTATATTCTTTGTGCATGAGACGGTTCCTGTTCATTCGCTGTTATGATAGTTTTCAGTTTCTTGCCACTCTCAAGGTGAGGATATCTTTCTTTATTTTTTTATCCTTTTTATCTCTAAATAATTTTTCTGTTTTTCATGCTCATGTTATTTCTTCAAGTTTTCTAAATATAAAAAAAAGAACTCTTTGAGTTTCCCGTAAACTTAGAGGCCAAGAATAGGTCCACACAGCTTAGGAGATATAAACTGAAAAATAATGCTCCTCGGAGCAGGAATAATGATAAAATTATGCTCCCACAATAGTTCGTGCTTCATTGGAGGAAAATTATCATAACCTCATAGTAATTATTTGGTAACTGCCTCCATTTACTTTATGTGGAAGTCAAAGTTGATCTACTTAAGATATTAGAATTTACAATGAAAGTTTCTTTTTGATAGGTCAATTTACACTGAAAGTTATGTGCTGCTAGAAGTCAAATATAATATGAACATATTAGGATAAACCTTGAGCCTGCCCAATTTGACAAATAATTTTTGCCTTCACGAAGATGCCCATATAATACCTTTTCTAAAAGAAAAGAAAAACCCATTAAAAATAAAACTCAACTTTGTTGTTGGGTTTGTTGATCATATTCCGAATTGTCCAAGATCCAAGAGCGAGATGGTTCAATATATCTCCTCCAATAACAAAATAAGGGAAAGCAAGATCAGATAATGATTCAATAGAATGAATGGAAGGAAAGCATAGCAAAGAAGGATAAGACATCACATAACTTCGAAAAAAATATGCTCCAAAATCTAAAAATGCAAAACAGGGGGAATGAGATGAGAATGAATGATGAGAACCAGTACAAAAAGCCTCTAATATGGTTAAAAATAGCATTTAGATATATATGAATGTTGCATCAAATATGTCGTGAAATTTAATATATGTGGACTGCGTAATCTTTTATGGAACCATGTCATTTGTCACTAATAGTTCCTGGACTTGTTGACCTACCTTCTACTATTCAATGTGTCACATGCCATTGCTTTTATTCTCTAAAGTTTGTTCCAACACCATGGTTTGAGTGTGTCATAGCGCTTGAAGGTGAGAATCAGTTCTCTTCCATATGCAGATCTGCAAAAGTTCACTGTCAAATTGAAGTGTAAATTTTCATTGGTAAAGCATGCTATCATGTCACTGATACAATGCTATGAAGCATTTAATATATTCTTTGAAAAAAGGTACCATTGTGGATAACATAGCAAGATGTAAACTTGATCTCATCCAGCAATTTTGAGGCTCATCCAAGCATGAGATCAATCTCATTCTCCTTGCCTTTAAGAAGTGGTCAGTTTATTTCTCTAAGTAAATTTCTTCCTGCGGTAAGCAATCTTGAGGATTTTGAAAGCCATCATGAGATTCACTTATTACTTAATGGATTATGTTCAAACTTCGCTACTGAAATAATCTTGTGGTCTTGTAACGCTTAGATATTACTTTGATCAGTGAAATTTCAGCTTATGTTGCTTCCTTTAATAGTATGACTCCATTAAAGTTGTTATAGGTGAGATTCCTAGAATGCCCACGTTGAGACTCCTAGAATGCCCACGTTGAGACTCCTAGAAGGTCCTTGTTAGACCACAAGGTTTATTACTCCTTTCCTCTCATTTTCTACTTTCTTTGAATTGTGGGTCACAATCACATCTCAATAAGACTTCCTTTTAAACCTCATCCAACCCTAAAAATCATATTCCATAAATCCCTATAATTTCTACTGGTGATGAGTACCATTCAAAGGCCCTGGACAGCAAATCTATTTTTCTTGTCATTTTACAACGTCACTTCTGCCCTCGTGTTTGCTTGACCTTGCTCACTGGAGATAGAATAAAGTGTCTTACAACAAGATGCTTGTTGATGGGAGTTTCAAACTCAATGGTGATATCTGAGCATAAAGTTGTTCTTATGACCTCCTGCTTTGCACTTTATTAGGCAAGTAATTATAGTTCTTTATATATTAATGTTGATGAAAATGAAACAAACTTTTTTAGCAACTAGATAGGTCCTATCTCTTGTATTCCACCTTGTATACCTGGGCTTGGCCTATTTTTATTTATACTACCGTTTACTTATAAAAAAAAAAAGAAAATGAAATGCACGCACATTGTAGTTCACTGGAATACACTTGCCAATTAATAAGTTAGTAAATGTGAAGTTTTATTAAAAGCCATGAGCACTTAAAGCCTCGTTTGTTTTCAGAGATGAGATAAGTTGAGATAAAAATTAAAAGTTGAATAAAATATTGTTAGAATATATTTTTTAAATATTATTTTTGTTTTGAGATTTGAAAAAGTTGAATTATTTATTTTATTTTGTGTAGAAATTTGGAAAAATTGTAATGATTAGATGAGATGAGATGAGAGTGTTTGGGAAAACAAACGAGGCCTTAGTTGATCTATAATCCGTCCCTGTCATTTTTTGGCATGAAGGACCACTTTGTGCCAATCTGCTGCCAGTAAACCTTCCAGCTCATTGAACTATCAATTCTTTTTTAGGTCATTGTATTAAACAAAAAGGGGTTCTCTTAAGATTAGATGGCAGAATAGTAACAATAATAAAAAATCAAATCAAAAAGTTTTAGAGGTGTTCTTTCCTTTTCTTTTCTCTAAGAATTTCTCTTTAGAAAAGCATCATCCACCATGTTAGCAATGGCAGATATTACTTTAAGATGTGCATACCAAAAAAGAAGCATATGATAATTAAACTAGCATGATTACATTTATTTTTAAAGAATTATTTACTTCCTAAAACAATTTATATGCCATATTCCTGTTTAAAACTGTCGCATTTATTTTGGTTCTATTTACTGTGGAAGATCTTATATATTCTGTTCTTTAACTTTCCTGATTATAGACATTGCACTATCGGATTCGGAAGGAACAAGAACTGCATGGCATTAGTGTTCATATACTCATGATCGACAGGTTTGTTTTCTAATATGGAACATTACATATCTGCATTGTTTTTCAAGGATTTTGTTAATGGCATTACCAATTCAAGTTTCGGGGGTTGATATTTTTCTTTGCAGTTTATGTTACATTGTTATGCTTGGTTAATTTTTAGAAGTGGTTAGTTTTTTCTTTTTATTTTTATTTGGGTGGGGCTACAACTTTCACTTTAAAAGCTTCTCGAGTTTTAGCTCATTACTATAATCATTATTTTAATTTCTATAATTTTTGTGGTTATCATCATTAGTATAGTACGTCGTCATCGTCTATAATTTAAAGAATTAGTTTACGATACTAAGAAGTGTATAGTCATGTCACTTACCTTGTAGCGCTAATCCAATAATTTAATCACAAAGCTCGTCACCTATATAAAATCACATATCTTCAATTAGTTCTAATCAAGTGTGTGCTAATATTCTAAATAATTAACATATACTAACTTTAAGAAAATAATTTATGCTGTAAGTAAAAATAATTATTTAATTTTGATAAAAAACCGAACTCAGAAGAGACTGAGTGGGTGGCACAGTGAGTTTAGGTAAGTTCGAGTATAATGGGAGTCCCGAAAAAGTTAGTTATTGAATAAAAAAGACTTCGTCTTGATTAGGGAGGGAGGCTCCTTGATCATAACAGAGAGGAGTTGGAAGATTTGGGGAAAGCAATGTTACACTGGTTTATTAGAGTATTGGAGGAATGCCTGAGGGGTGGGATGAAGATGTATGCTACGATAAGGAAGGTGATAGAAGCTTCATAGCACATAGGTGCTCAAATACTCGCGGCAAATATATGGCATTGGTGGAATATGGTGGGGGCGGAAGGCGTAACTTTATCTTCATTCCAGAAGATGTGGAGGGAGGGGCTGGAGGAGGTTGGCAGATGTGATGAAGGACCTTATCTCGGAGGAAAAAGGTGTGAAACATAATGGAGTTGGGATTCTGCAGAGGTTATTGGGGATGAAGTTCAATACTCAACATCAGTTGTGTAGGGAGGCGTTGGTGCAGTCCAGGGAACAACATAGGGGTGGAGGCACTGGCGGTAGGGAAACTTATGGTAATGGCCAGAAGCTAGTAATGGTTCTTGTTTTTTTATAAGTAATAATATTATATATATATATATATCAGTTTCTTCTGGGCGTCTAACACTCGGGTTTTTCTCTCTCCTAAAATTTTTTCTCTTCGTACACTTTTCTCTTTTCTTGGTTTTCTTGTGTTTTGCTGCTGTGTTGGTATTTTCTTGTGGTGATTAACATGCAGTTACACTGGTGATTAGAATGTAGTCTTGTGTAGAATTTAGATAACTTGCTTTTAATGGTGTTTGTGGGAGTTTGATCGTGGGATCTAGTTTAGCATAGGAGGATTCTCTGCCTTTAAGGGATTTAATCCTAGCATGAGATGTTTTTCAATATTGAATCAAAGCTTTTCGAGGTGGGTAGGAATGGCAGGTATGTGATTCTTACAGAGAAGGGGTGGAAAGGGATAAAAAAGTTGAACTTAAGTCTGGGAACAGTACGCTGGTTTTTCAATGCATTGGAGGTATGCTTGAAGAAGGAGGGTAAGGGCTTTTACTCTGCATATAGGGATGGAGACAGGGGCTACATTGAGCAACGGTGTTCCAACTCGCGGGGAGAATACATGGCACTGGTGGAGTATTGTGGAGGGGGTCGTCGAAACTGTGTCTTCATACCAGGGGATAAGGATAGAGTTGGATGGAGAAAATTAGCAATGGAGCTGAAGGAAGCTGGAAGTGGTGGTGGTGTTCAGTTACCACCAATCACAACTGTGCAGAATTCAAACTTGCGCTCATACAGTGATGTTTTGCGGGGGAGCAGAGAAGTGGAGAAGTTTCGAGACGTAAATTATGCAGAGAAAATGTGTTTGGTGAAGAAAGGTCCCGTCACTTCTGCGGGTAATGACCTGTTGCGGGATGGAGTTGGCAGAGATGTTGTCGCACTGAAAGAAGAAAACATGTTGAAGGCGTTAAGTGATATGGAGGAGCAATTGGGAGAGTTAACAAATAAGGTGGGATGGCTAAAACGGTGTGTAGAACTAAAAGGCATTTCGAGACTGGGCTTGGATCATGGACGGGATAATGAAGATCAATGGGCCATGGAAAACGCCGGTAAGGGGAAGGCTAAAACACTAGGCCGTGAAGCTGGGTTTCAGCCCAACAAGACCCAAAAACAATCGGGCCCTTTCTGGAGGCAGACACTCAACCGGACCCGAGAGGAAGTTGGAGGTCCATCGGGGGATGGAACTGTGCCGCCGCTTTCGGTGTTGCCACAGACAACCTCGTCGAGGGTGGGAGTCCCTACGGCGGAGGTAGTGCTACAGGCAAAGGTTTCGAAAATCGCACAGAAATGTGCGACGGAGGATAGCGATTTTACGACGCTGTTTCTGGGGCCTGAAATTCATGTGAGGGAGGAGATGGGTCCATCCCACTCGAATGGGTTGTTACAGGGGTCAACGAAGGGGGATTCTCAGACGCATTTGAGTAACGTAACAGTGACAGAGCTGCTTTCGGAGTTGCCTCAGATAACTTCGCCGAATGTAGTAGATACTATGGCGGAGGTAGTGGTACAGGAATTTGTTTCGGATATCGCACAGAAAGGTGCGACAGAGGCAGAGAGACTTATGGCGACGTCTGTGGGGCTTGAAATTAATGCGAGGGAGGAGTTGGGTTCATCCCTCACGAGTGGGCTGTCACAGGGGTCAGCGACGGGGGTTATACAGACCTCTCTGGAACAGAAATCTACGATGGAAACTGGCGGCACTTCTAAGAAGCCATTGACGGCGGGTGGCATTGGTTCAAGCTCTACAGATGGATTGCTACAGATTTCAGCTAATGATGGAGTTGGGCAGAAATCAAATTCAAAGGTCAATGATTTAGTTGGTTCAAATAGTGATGGAGAAGCAAGTTTAGAAGGTATTAATATGCAGTTGGGGTTTTGTGAAGGAGATTGCATGGATAATAGAGAGGCTGAACCATTAAGAATGCTTCCTCCTAGCCTCAATTCTAACATTATCCCTGATTGGGTGCTCAAGAAAGTGGATGAATTACAATTATGTACTGGGGTGTCTTGTACAGGTTTTGAAGAGCAGTTTTGGGCCCTCATTATAGCCATTGAAGAGAGTAGATTGAAGTCGGCTACAAAGAGAGAAAGGGAGCTTAAAAGATTACAATGTTCTATAAATTATGAAGGGAAGGAGGGTAGTTGTAGTAGGGATAGAACGAAAGGGAGGGGTATGACCATTGTCCATGAAACCTAAAATTCTATCTTGGAATGTGAGGGGGCTTAATGAGCGCATCAAACGCGCCCGCATCAAAACTTTGTTGAGAATGTGGAAGGTGGATATAGTGTGCCTTCAAGAAACAAAATTAAGATATGTTGAGCGAAGTCTTATTCGTAGTATTTGGGGTTGTCCTTATGTGGGATGGTCATATTTGGCTTCGGAAGGAGCTTCTGGGGGGGTGCTCTTGATGTGGGATAAAAGAATTGTGGAGGTGATGGAGGAGTGTGTTGGGACTTGCTCGGTGGCATGTTTATTTAGAAATGTAATTGATGGGTGGGAATGGGCATTTGCAGGCATTTATGGACCAAATCGATATGGAGAAAGAAGAAGGTTGTGGGAGGAGTTAGCGGGTGTATATCATCTTTGGGATGTGCCGTGGTGTATGGGTGGGGATTTCAATATCATTCGTTTTCCAAGCGAGCGATCAGGGAATAATGGCCACTCAATAGCAATGGAAGAGTTCTCCGAGTTCATGTTTGATCTGAATCTTATGGATCTCCCCCTTGCAGGGGGGGAGTTCACATGGTCTAATAATAGGGGGTGGTCAAGGCTGGATAGGTTTCTTGTTTCTCCTTCTTGGGAAACCCACTATTCGGAGCTGTATCAGAAGAGGTTGGCCCGGGTTTGCTCGGACCATTTCCCAATTATGTTAGATTGTGGAGGTATTAATAGGGGTCGTCAGTATTTCAAGTTCGAAAATATGTGGTTAGCAGTGGATGGTTTCGTTGAGAAAGTTCGTTCTTGGTGGTCTTCTTATCAGATCTCGGGTACCCCTAGTTTCATTCTTGCTGGGAAACTTAAGGCATTAAAGCAAGATCTAAGGAGATGGAACATAGAAGTTTTTGGCAATATTGAAAATCAGAAAACTAGTCTATTAGAGGAGCTTCAGGTCTTGGAGGAACAGGCGTTAAGGGGAAATGCTTCGGAAGAGGCACTACTACGGAAAAGGGTAGTGGTGACTGAATTAGAAAGGGTCTTGTTGATGGAGGAAACATCGTGGCGCCAAAAATCCAGGGCTCTTTGGTTAAAAGAAGGGGATAAATGTACGAAGTTTTTTCATAGAGTGGCCAATTCTCATAGGCGTAACAACACTATTGAGTCCCTTCAGTCAGGTAATCAAGTTCTATCTTCTCCAACTGATTTAGAGCATCATATTGTTAACTACTATGAGAATCTGCTAACAGAGCCGACTGGTTGGAGGCCAAAGCTCGATGGGTTGCCATTTCAGTCCATTGACATGCAAAGTGCAAGTTGGTTGGAAAGACCTTTTGAAGAAGAAGAGGTACAGAAGATCATTAGTAGCATGGCTAAAGACAAAGCACCTGGACCGGATGGGTTTTCGATGGGGTTTTTTCAACATTGTTGGGAGATAGTCAAATGTGATGTTATGCGGGTCTTTTCTGAATTACACACCTTCCAAAAATTTGAAAAATGCTTTAATGCAACGTTCATAGCTCTTGTTCCGAAGAAACAGGGAGTGCTGGAAATTGAAGATTTTCGTCCCATTAGTTTAGTGAGTGGGATTTATAAAATTATTTCAAAGGTGCTGGCTAATCGTTTAAGTGTGGTTATGGAACAAATCATTTCAAAGTCTCAAAATGCCTTTGTACGGGGGAGGCAGATACTTGATTCAGTTCTTATTGCTAATGAGTGTCTAGATCAGAGGTTAAAGGAAGGTAAATCAGGTATAATTTGTAAACTGGATATGGAAAAAGCCTATGATCATGTAAACTGGGATTTCCTCCTTTACTTACTTGGGAGATGTGGTTTCGGTAACAAGTGGATCTCATGGATACGATATTGCATAACTACTGTGCGTTTCTCAGTGCTTGTTAATGGTAATCCGGTGGGTTTCTTTCGTAGTTCACGCGGTCTGAGGCAAGGGGATCCATTGTCTCCATTTCTTTTCGTTATTGTTATGGAGGCACTAGGCCGGATGGTGAAGGCAGCTGTTGAAGGAGGCTATATAGCGGGTTTTGTGGCAGGCAATGGTACTTTTGGCTCTGTCATGATATCACATCTTTTATTTGCAGATGATACACTTCTCTTGTGTGAAGCGGAGGTGGATCAAATACAAGCCTTAAGGGCACTCTTGTTGTGCTTCGAGGCGGTGACGGGTCTAAAGGTTAATTTGGGCAAATCCGAGATGGTGGCGGTAGGAGTGGTGCCTCATATCAATACACTAGCGGAAACGTTGGGATGCGTAGTGGGTTCTTTGCCAATGAAATATTTGGGCCTTCCTTTGGGTGCCACTTTCAAAGCTAGAGGTATATGGGAAGGGGTTATTGAGAGAATAGAGAAACGATTGGCAGGGTGGAAATGGTTGTATTTATCGAAGGGAGGGCGGCTCACTTTGATCAATAGCACTTTATCCAATCTACCAACTTATTTCTTATCATTATTCCCGTTGCCGGTAGGGGTGGCGCATCGTATCGAGAAATTATTCCGGGAGTTCTTGTGGGGTGGTCTAGGGGAAGAAACTAAATTCCATCTTGTTAGTTGGAACAAAGTTTGCTCTCCAGTTTCGGGTGGTGGTTTAGGTGTGCGCAATTTGAGGACTTTCAATAAAGCGCTTTTGGGAAAATGGTTATGGAGGTATCAAGAAGAAGGGGAGTCATTATGGAAGGAAGTGGTAGTTTCGAGACATGGAGGTGCTTGGGGGGGATGGTGCACTAATGAAGTAAGGGGGGGGGGGGGTATGGTGTGGGTCTATGGAGATATATAAGGGGGGGATGGCAGTGCTTTGAAAATAATGTTAGATTTGTAGTTGGTCAGGGCACTCGCATCAAGTTTTGGCAGAATGTTTGGTGTGGAGAGCGTTCTTTGGAGAGAGCCTTTCCAGCTCTATACAATATTGCGACTAATAGGGAGGCTTCTATAGCAGATCTATGTGTGATTGCCCAAGACTCTTTACAGTGGAACATTTTATTCACTCGGGCTAATCATGATTGGGAGCTGTCTATTGTTTCAGAATTTTTTAGCATGATATATTCCTCAGAAAGATTAACGACACAAGATGATAGGCTACAATGGAGGGGCAAAGACAGTAAGAAGTTCTCAGTCAAGACATACTATAAAATTCTGGTATCACAAGGTAATGAACATTTTCCGTGGAAAAGTATTTGGAAGTCACGCGTTCCTTCCAAAGTGGCTTATTTTGTGTGGACAGCGGCACTTGGAAAAATTCTAACCACGGATAATTTAAGAAAGAGGGGACTCATAGTAACGGACTGGTGTTATTTGTGCAAAAAAAATGGAGAATCAGTGGACCATCTATTATTGCATTGTGAGGTGACGAGAGAGTTGTGGAATGGAATATTTCGTAGGGTAGATGTCGCATGGGTTACGCCGGCAAAGGTGGTGGACTTGCTTGCTTGTTGGAAGGGTCTAAAAGGCTGTACACAAGTAGCTGCAGCTTGGAAGATGATCCCGCTGTGCATTATGTGGTGTATTTGGTTGGAAAGGAACGCACGCTGCTTTGAAGATAGGGAGCGATCGATGGAGGAGCTTCAGAATTTTTTTCTACACACTTTACTATTATGGTTTTCAGCCATTGTTCTTAATGGAAACAGTGTACATGAGTTCCTAGCTCAATTTTAGTTTTTGAAGAATGTATTTAGGTGTTTTCTACTGTATACTCCCTGTGTACATAGGCCTTGCCTATCTTCATTCATATTAATGAAAATTTACTTTTTACTGATAAAAAAAAAATATATATATATCAACAGGAGTAACCAAGTACATTGGATGTATACAAGAAAACACCTAGCCCATACAAGAGAAGAGAGCCCCTAATGACCCAAAAGCCCATGAAAACATACCCAAAATACACTAAGCCCGAAATGGAATGTAACACACCTCCTCGACCCCAGCCCCTAGATTCTGTAAAAAGCTCTACTCGAAAGCCCTCCCTTTAGCCTTCCCTCGACTTGAACTAGCTCCCTTAGCATCGTAGTCGATTGCCCATGAAAGATTCTTTAACTCCCTGCTTTTCTTAAACTTAGATTTGGTTTCAAGTGCGTGGCTCGCCTCAATTGTAGTGAGTAGTGTTTTAAATTGGTCTTCATATTCTCCATGTTCTCCATATGAATGCCTCAGGGTTTGTAGAAACCCCTTATCTTTATTCAGAATCCAATCCGATGTTGAACCCGCTATATCATTAATTGGAGCTAGAGAAACCAGGGGAACGACATTGTCCCTAACCACAGTACCCGACTGCACTCCCGACTCTAAACCTTCCCCCACACGAGGCACCAACGATAATTCTAAACTTTCCCCCACACGAGGCACCAATGACAAATCGAGAATTTCCTTCCTGCCAAATGGTTGCTCGACAGCTATATGGTTGTTGTCCCCTCCATCTGTTACCAATATAGGTTCCTCCTCTCCATCTACATTGCTTTTATTTGCTCCACCCCTCGACAATCCTTGCCAGTTTACTGTGCCTGCTTCCTCAAGAGGGGAAGCACTATCTTCTGTTACCCCGTTTGCATCTTCTATAAGAGGCTCGACTGTTTCTGTTACCCAGTAATGGTTCTTAAGCCCTCGGGTATAGTATGTATGCAAAGGGAAGGAGGTGGTTAGGGTTGAGCACCGACAATGTTGGAGTCGGGCTGCCCTACTTCCGACTCCTACTCTGATTCACATAGCCTTCGATCCGACTCTGACTCCGACTTGTCGGATCGAAGTACAAAGTTCTTCCATAGAATGACCAACTCTCATAGGAGAAGTAGCAACATTGAGATGTCGAAAATACATGGCAGGGATTGTGTGGAGGCTCTTGTGATTATCGAGCATGTTACTGACTTTTTTGAACAATTGCTTTGTGAGCAGGTGGGATGGCGGCCAAAACTTGATGGACTAGCT